>CM033650.1:37856970-38027489 GCA_019512145.1 Engystomops pustulosus
CTTGGATAGTGTGCCACTAAGAGGATAAACCAACAACGGTAGCAAGTCCCCCCCCTGCCTAATCCTCACAAAATGGTAAAAGATGCAAATTCAAATAAAAAAAGTTAGTTGAAGTTATTGTAGCCTGAAGAAGGGATGGGGTGCTTTGAGAATCACTACTGCCAACAGAAGCAATAGAACACCCTAACGCTTTCCCTGAGCAGCAGCAGCTTCTCCCCTAGCGGCATCCAGAGACGAATGATCCGAGCAGACGCGGACAGCGGCTAGTCTATCCAAGGGTCACCTGATGGCCAGCCAACCATGCTATCGACGGGTAGGGTACCACGTCATGCTGGGTGGGTGCAGAGTCTCCTGGGATTGTGATTGCTCTGTTTCTGGCCGCCAAAAAGCAAAACGCGGGGAGTGCCATTTTCTCGAGCGGGCGAAGTATTCAGTCGAGTAACGAGCATAGTTTCGAAGACCCTAATGCTCGGACCGAGCACAAGCTCGGACGGCAGTCGTCATCTCTAATTGTAAAACAGACCCAGTAAATCCTATGGGTCTTTTCCCATATAGTTTTTTACACAGCGTTGACACTTTTTTTCTCAATGTGCTAGGGCCAACTATTGGGCAAGCAAAAAGTAGATTAGACACCTATCCTTTTTTTTTTTTTTTTTTGCAAAAGGTAAAATCTTGATGACAAAGGACATGAAAGAAAAATACGCTACTTAAAGGGGAAATAAGTGTAAATAGAGTAAATACATCAATTTGTATTTTACATACTTTACATTTTCATAATTTTTTAAATGTCTGGATAATTTATTTTGATGTTTTCAGCACATTTTTTTTGTGCTGAAAAACTAGTCTTATACTCGAAGTATTCTATTGCATCAAAACCCCCTATAAACCAACCATTTCAAAATATGCCCCTCAAACTCTCAGAAAACAGATTCTAGGAAGATCGTGAACCCCTTGAGATCTTCATTGGTATTTGAATCAAAAAGGCGGTGAAATTTAGAATGGTCATGCCGGTTATACGTTCTATATGTTTTAGCCCTAAAAAAAACCCTCCATACAATTTGTTCTGCAATTTCTCCCAAGTACATGTTGTATGGAGGCACAGCAGCTGCCAGGATTATAGTTTCTATGCCCTTTGTAGGTAAACCAATTTCGCTTTTTGTTATTGGGCCATGTGAAAGCTTTTTTTTGCGGGATGAGCAACCGCACTGATTTCCAGAGTCAGTGTGACATTTGGGGTGGACTCTCATATTGATTAAAAATTTAGGGGAACTCGTGTTTTTTTTTGAGATCAGAGTAGAAAAGCATCAATTTTGTACGGATTTTTGACTTTTTTTTTCGTGTTCACCGTTTCGCTACATAATCATGTTATCTTTTGGGTTGATACGATTACGGGGAGGTACAAGACTGGAAGATATTTTCTAACGTTACTAAATTTGTCAATAAAACAGTATTAATGGGGGAAAAAAATCTAAAAATTTTACTTTTGGCTAAGAAGTGGGTGATGGCGTGTTTTTTGCCAACCGTTGTATTTGCACTGTATCATCTTGAGTACAGATGTTTTTTATCACTTTATATTGCATTTTTTGTAAGATTGAATAGGTAAATATGATAATTTGGTGGGTTTTTAACAGTTTTTTTTAACGGCGTCATTCATACGGGTTAATAATGATTTACTTTTATCTACGGGTTGTTTACAGAGTGGTGATCTCCCTGTCTTCAAAACTTGAATCATATTGGACAATCATGAGGACAGCAACACAGTAAAAAAGTATTCATCTGTACACAGAGAATAGTGGGATCAGCAGGAGGTCCTCCAAAGATAATTCGGCCCTGTCTATTGATTCTCCCTCTTTCTACAGTCCCAAGTAGCGAAGTAAGTATTAAAATATGGCAAATGTTTTTTGTGTATGTGGGCACGCTCAAAAGTCGGTTTCGGAAGTGAATCGCAATTTTAATAAACTTTCTAGCAAAAATCGATAAAATAGAATTATAAACAATAACAATAATCCTTAAATGATAGCAGTATACATCGTAGTGGGGTATAAAACACTGTAGATTTCTTACAGATGGGTATCTATCACACCCTAGTATAAAGGCGATTATACGGCGATTTTAATTTCTAACTGTGTACTGAAGTTGGAGTGTGTCTAACTTATATAGTGTGAAAAGGATGATCGATTGTGTATTTTGTACTTTTTCATGAGGCATAAAAAACAAAGTGACTACAGATGGAGAAACCGAATAGAAATGCATGCTTAAAATGGAAAAAATAATAATAGAATCATAGAATAAAAAATAGAAGTAAAAAGTTCCCAAATTGTAATCTAAAATAAAAACAAAAAAGTCCAAACATTGCAAGTCTGAAGGACAAAAAATCCAAAATCAGTTCGGAATGAACTTTGTATGGAGATTGATTCCAGGGGTTGGTTAACGGATGCAGGCCCTACATCCGCATCCTGATGAAACAAACCTCCTGGATATCAATTCTACCCACAAAGTTAATTCCGACAATGATTTTGGATTTGTCCTTCAGGCTGCAATTACGGGCTGGAGTATGAGGAGCGACCTCCCCACCCAGGACTCTTGTTCGCTCCATAAAAACCCAGACCCGAACTACAGGAAGACAAACTCTCAGAAACATAACATTACTGGCAACAGCTACTGGGTTTTTACGTCACCAAAGCCAGGTACCTTGGTGGCACATACCTGTCATCAACAATTTCACCTCTTGTCCTCTTACAATGCATAGACAATCCAGATATTATATCAAAGGGAATAAAACATTCTCCTGTATAGCATGACACTAGAATTGTGTTTCTAGGTGTTAGGGTTCAGCAGTTATGGCCGTTTGAAGTTAGTGCTTTCTGCATGAAGCGTCCTTTCTGCATGGGGCATGTAAATAAGATGTATATAGCTGTATGGCAGTCATAAAGTGGTTAAAGACAACCTGTAATACCAGCTGGTGAAGGGTTAAAAGTCCTCCCCATATTATTGAAATGTATAAGATTTATATGCCACTGAGGCACTGTACTTTAATTACAGTAGTTTTTGATAGACAAAGAGGAGAAAACCCATTTGAAAAGTTTTTTCTTTATTTCACTGATAGCTCTGTGTCTCTTCAAATCTTGACCTGAGCAGGCAGGAAGTCCTCTCCCTGTCCTTTCCAGAATGCTGCTCCTCTCACCTGCATGGTAAATTTAGCAGTGAGTATTGTATTGGAAACTGCAGATCCCTTCATGCAACCCGTGGTGGGCGAGGCCAATTGGTGATGGACAGAGCCAAGCAGTGGTGGACGACAAAGACAGGCAGAAACAGTTTGGGGAAAGATTTTAATCGCAGAAGAAGACATATTTAAACTGGAACACTGGTATTGCACTTTTCAACTAAAGCACAGTGTGTGAGTGTGTGTGTGTGTGTGTGTGTGTGGGGGGGGGGTAACACAAAAAAAACTGGGAGGAAAACATATTGACTCGAATGTAAGCCTAGGGTGGAAAATGCATGGTCGCAGCCTCACCGGATATAGCTAGGCCAACTATCGACCCATTATAACAGCCCAGCCCATGCCCCCAGTATATAGCAGACCATGGGCCCAGCCAACAGCACCCCGCCTGCCCCAATTATAAGCCAGCCTTCCATGCCCAAGTATATAGACGACATGCCTCAGTAATAAACCAGCCCAGCATTATGCCCCAGTAAGTATAATATACAACCAGCCTATTAACCAAGAATATAGTCAGCTAGCTATCTCGTGCCCCCAGTATATAGTTAGCCAGCACATACTCCCCAGTATATAACTAGTTAGGTCATGCTCCCAGTATACACTCACCGGCCACTTTATTTAGGCTGGTGGTGGTGGGGTAGGTTGTGGGGATATCTCTTGGCACTCTTTGCGGCCCCTTGGACCAATGAGCATGTTGCAACGCCCCAGCCTACCTGCGTATTGGTGTGACCATGTCCATCCCTTATGACAACAATGCCCAACATTTGATGGCTACTTCAGCAGGATAATGCGCCATGTTCATAAAGCGAGAATAATCTCCGACTGGTTTCTTGAACATGACCAATGAGTCACTGTACTCAAATGGCTCCACAGTCACCAGATCTCAATCCAATAGAGCATATTTTTGGGATTTGTGGTGGAAACGGGAGATTCAGCATCATGGATGTGCAGCCGAAAAATTGTGGCACCTGGTGATGCCATCCTGTCAATATGGACCAAAATCTTGAGGAATGCTTCCCAGACCGTGTGAATATATGCCACGAAGAATGAGGGAAGTCTGAAGGCACAAAAGGGGGGTCACCCCGTTACTAGCCATGGTTGTGGTACCTAAAAAGTGGACGGTGAGTGATAAGCAAGACCATGCTCAGTTATAGCAGAACATTCCCCTGAGTATAGCCCGCCCCCTATGTCTCTAGTATAAAGCCAGCCCCCTGCGCCCAGTATATAAGCCAGCCCGCCCATGGCCCCAGTATGTAGCCAGCTCCCTGCCCCCAGTACATAGCTAGTCCATGTCCCCAATTTATAGCCAGCTCCCTGCCCCCAATAAATAGCCAGCCAGCCAATGGTTCCAGTATAAAGTTAACCAGCACATGTCCCCAGTTTATAGCCAAATCCCTTCCCCCGGTATATAGCCAGCCAGCCCATGGTCTCAGGATAAAGTTAGCCAGAACATGCTCCCCACTATATAGTCAGCCCCCTGCTTCCCAGTATATATCCAACCAGCACATGCCCCCCACTTTTTTATTGCTGTCAGCAGGAAACATGGATGCCAACCATGCACGCACTATGACATCAGACGCTTGCTGACATCATGTTGTGTGAGCATCACAAAGGGACCTATTGCTGGCAGCGCACATACTATGATGGCAGCAAGTGGATGATGTCTTAGTATGTGCGGCCCCAATGCGCAATGACCTGGTTGCCAATGAACAGGCGTCGTAAAGGTGAATACCGAGTTTATTATTTTTTTTTTTAGAGTTGAGTATAAGGCGAGTTTAATTATTTTTTGCACATTTTTGTCTGAACAAAACTGGCTTATAAAGAGTCTATAAGGTATATGAATTAGTCATGATATATTTGTTTGCTCTCTAACATGTTGCCTACAGATTACAATGTACTTTCATTGTGATAGGGTCACTTGTAGTAATACAATACAGATGAAATCTCAGTGTATATTTTATTAATGGACAAGCAAATAAATCTTGGTAGAAGAGTGTATGCCAGCTACAAGAAAACTGTGGAGATGTGATCTATGTTGTTCCACTTTTACTTGCTAGCATCTCAGTTACCAGTGAAATCAACACTGCTGGCTATAGCGGATGTCTTGGGAGACCTTACAGCTCTTGTCAACACCTGTTCTAATAGGAGCAGTCAGTGGTGTCTCCATCTAATTATCAGCTAGCCTTCTCCCTCCGTCTCCCCTCATCTGCACTTTATTTCCATACACCTTGCATCTCATGGCTGATACACAACTTTCCTCATCACCCACAAGATTTAAACACTTCCTTGGCTCAGCCTCCGCTTCATAAACTGGGGTAGGATTACTGACAGATAGCATAGTTTCAACAATTTGCAAGGACTCAAGCACTTCTCACTGTATGCAATATATGACATACGATTGTAAAAAGAGGAGAAAATGCACATTTTACAGCAATTATTGCTTCTTAATGTTTGCTATAAGTGACTTTTCTTAGTTATGTGGTGCAATAAGTGCACTGGAAAGCATCACATTTCTGCATTTTAATATTTAAACACTATTTTTTAGTGTATAATGGAAGTTTAGCTGCTTAACATTAATTCCTGGGAGCTGCGGTTGAGGCATAAGAGAGATTCATACCTTACCATTTATGGCCAAAAGATGAGTTTAATTGTTGTGATTAATGGAAGCAGAGTGAAGCCAGCCAGGAATAGCCATCCTGTGTATGGAGATCTGCTCCTTTACTACACTCACTTTTTCTGCACTGGAATATGGAAAAGTGAGCAGAATCTCAAGAACCAGCACGACCCAACAAATACTATATACTGTAAGTATAATTCATGGCACATAAGATACTTTGAAACTGTAAGTAAATATATTTTAATCGCATCTGTACATGCTCAATTTGGTATGTTTTCCATAAAATTGAGTAATGTAGTATATTATTGCTCATTTATACATTTGCAGCTTTTTTATATCACAATGTAGAGTATTATGATGAATATAACACCAAATTGAGAGACACGTTATGATAATAAAACAGAATGTCACTTACCAGCTAAAGTCTAGATAAGTTTCATTAAAATACACTAATAGCAATTAGTATGGGAAGCTAGTTAGTAGTTAATAGTGTGAACAATATTTCTGTATAATAAATATACAGTAAACCCGAATTATGATCGGGTGTGTCGTTCTTATAAGTGTTATATATGCTTTTAATAGCACAATTATCACAGTTGTTGTTACATAGTGTATAGCTGTATGTATGTATATATTTATATTTATAGTGTGTATATACATATATTGTGTGAGTGTGTGTGTATATATATTATATTATGTAAAAATATGAAATAAACTACAAGATATGTTAGACTGAGTGTGAAAGAGAGATAACTCTGCCCCTGCACCTGTCTCTCTCCCCACGAAAAATCTTATGTATGTGTTTATTCGATGTGTAGCTAGTTATTGCATTAGAGGACACACTGTGACTTCAGTCCATCTCTGATATAAACAGGTATATTGAATGTATTTATGATCATTATGCAAGAAGCCTTTTAGCAGGGGCATATAAATAGTGAAACAGGGGCGGATGGCCATAGTAACCACAGGGAATATTACCGGTGGGCCGGGGACGGTCCTGGGCCGGGTGGGGTGCCGGTCCGGAGCCGTCCGGGCCGGTTCCGCACTCCCTCCCTTCAACTTTTCATTAATCTATGTACCTGCATAGACGATGCCGGTACTTAGATTCGTCACAGAGCAGAGCAGCAAGCTGCCTTCGGCGTCTGTGTGTACCACTCAGTGGAGGAGCGCTGACACCACCAGATGAAACGCCTGCCTCAAGGTAGCTCCGAGGTTGATGGACGGCGAGGAGCAGAGAGAGCCAGGGAACATCACTATCCCGCGGCCTATACACACAAGCTGCTGAAGACCGGGGGCGAGACGAAACCTGGCCATAGATGGTGAGTATTATGTTGGTGTTTTTGTGTAAATTATAGAATTGGACATTAATCTTATCGGGGGGGGGGGGGGGGGGGGGGGATTAGGGGCATTCTCTTTATCTGGGCTGGCGGGGCAGAAAATTATATGTATGGGGGGGGGGGGACATTATCTCATCTAGGGTGCAAGGGGCATAAAATTATATGTCGAAGGCGGGGGGACGTATTCTATATCTGGGGCATGCAAGGAAAGGTGCATGAGTATGATGTCGGGGGGGGGGCAGTATTCTATACTGGGGGATCATAGGGGCATTGATATATGTCTGGGGGAGGGGGCATTATCTATTCTGGGGCATGCAAGGGGCATGATTATATGTCTGGGGGGGCAGGGCATTATATATATCTGGGGAATGCAAGGGGCATTGATTATATGTCTGGGGGGGGCATATTCATATATGGGGCATGAAGGGGATTGATTATATGTCTGGGGGGGCATTATTCTAATTGGGGATGCAAGGGGGCATTGATTATATGTCTGGGGGGGGGCCTCATCTATTTCTGGGGCTGGCAGGGGGCATTGCTATATATTGGGGCTAGCAAGGGGCATTGATATATGTCTGGCGGGGGGGGGCGGGCATTATTCTATATTGGGGCTGGCAGGGGACATTATTAATTGTCGGGGCGTGCGGTGGGGGGCCATTATCAATATTTTTTTTTCGGGGCGGTCAGGAGGCATTTAATTCTTTTTATGTCTGGAGCAGGGGGCCACTTAGTAATCTTTTTCTGGGCCGACTGGGGGCCATTAATTTATTTTGGGGTAGGTGGGGCCATTAATTTATGTATGGGGTAGGCTGGGGCCATTAATTTTTTTATGGGGCCATTAATTTATTGTTGGGGTAAGCTGGGGCCATAATTCTAGTCTGGGGTGGATGGGGCCATTAATCTATGTATCGGGGAGGCTGAGGGCCATTAATTCTATGTCTGGGTAGGTTGGGGCATATATTCTCTGTATGGGGTAGGTTGGGGGAGATTTCTATGCTGGGGTAGGCTGGGGCCATAATCTCTGTCTGGGGTAGGTTGGCGGGAATATCTATGTCTGGGGTAGGCTGGGGCCAGTAATTTATTTGGGGTAGGTTGGGGGGGCATCTATTCTATGTCTGGGGTAGGCTGGGGCTTTAATTCTAGTGTCGGGGTAGGTTGGAGGCCATATATTCTATGTGGGGTAGGTTTGGGGCATATATTCTAGTTCTGGGGAGGCTGGGGCCATTAATGTATGCTGGGGTTAGGCTGGGGGATTCATTTTATGATGGCGGAAGGCTGGGGCTGGTGGGGCCATATTATTAGCATGGGGTAGAGTCGGAGCTCTATCAAGTAACTGGGGTGGGGGGAGGTTAAGGGGGGGTTTAAAGGAGAGAAAGAAGAGAAATTAAAAAAAAAAAAAAATTTATTTCCACACTAATAAGTATGTCTACATTATGGGGCACTATTGTGTTGGTACTAACTTGTAGGGGCTCTATACAGTTTTGGGGCACAGTATTAGTCGTAGCAGAAGAAGGGACAATGAGAAAGTGAAGCAGAAACATAAGACGTCTGTGTGGTAAACTCTGCAGGAAAGCTGGTGTAACTGGAGGGAAGAGGACTAAGGTTGATGGTGGAAACTATTTGGAAAAGATGCGGAACGAGAACAATCCGGGGGGATACGTCAACTGATTGTCACTGGCTGCAATCGGTGGATCTCATTGTTTTTTTAGCTGTAAAGGTATTTGATACATACTAATTTTTTTATGTGCTTCTGTGTATATATGTAGATATAGAGTTATATTCTTTTACATGGGGGCAGTATTCTAGTAGTTATATTCTTGGACATAGGGGGAGTAGTATTATAGTAGTTATATTATTGTACATAGGGGGGGGGGAGTATTATAGTAGTTATATTATTAAATAGGGGGCGGGCAGTATTATAGTAGTTATATTCCTGTACATGGAGGAAGATTATAGTAGTTATATCATTGTACTAGGGGCGTATTATAGTTATGTATATCCGTACATAGGGGGCAGGATTATAGTAGTTATTATTCCGGTACATAGGGGCAGTAGTATAGTAGTTATATTTTTGTACTAGGGGTAGTATTGATAGTCGTTAGATCCTTGTACATAGGGGCAGTATTATAGTAGTTATATTCTTGTACATAGGGGGGAGTATATAGTAGTTATTTCTTGTACATAGGGGGGAGTATTATAGTGTTATATTTTGGACATAGGGGCAGATTATAGTAGTATATTCTGTACATGGGGGGCAGTATATAGTAGTTATATTCTTGTACATAGGGGGCAGTCTTATATAGAGTATATCTGTAATAGGGGCAGTATTATAGTTAGTTATATTCTTGTACATAGGGGTGGGAGTATTGAGGGAGTATATTCTGTATAGGGGGGCCCCGTAGATTATAAGCAGTTATATTCTTGTACCATAGGGGGCAGTATTATAGTAGTTATTTCTTGTACCTTAGGGGGCCAGCATTATAGTAGTTATATTCTTGTAATTAGGGGCAGGACTATAGTAGTTATATTCCTTAAATAGGGGGCAGTATTATGTAGTTATATTCCTGTACATAGGGGGCAGGATATAGTAGTATATCCTGTTACAAGGGGGCAGTATTGGCAGTATTTATAGTAGTTATATTTTGTACATAGGGGGGAGATTTCTTAGTAGTATTATAGTAGTTATATCTTGTACATAGGGGGGAGTATTATAGTCGTTAGATTCTTGTACATAGGGCAGATTATAGTAGTTATATTATTGTACATAGGGGGGAGTATTTAGTAGTTATATTTTGTACATAGGGGGCATATTATAGTAGTGACTATCTGGTACATAGGGGCCAGATTATAGTAGTTATAGTCTTGTACATAGGGGGAAGTTATTATAGCAGGTGAGATACCGGTACATAGGGGGCAGTATATCGCAGTTATATTCCTGTTACATAGGGGGCAGATTATAGTAGTTCTATCCTGGTAATAGGTGAAGTATTATAGTAGTCTATCTTGTTACATAGGGGCAGTATATAGTAGTTAATTCCTGGTACATAGTGGCAGTATTACTAGTAGTTATCTCTGTAAAAGGAGGCAGTATGATAGTAGATATATTCTGTCTATAGGGGGGCAGTCTATAGTAGTTATATTATGTAACATAGGGGGCAGATGTATAGTTAGTTATATTCTTGTACATAGGGGGCCAGTGGCAGTGGCAGTATTATAGTAGTTATATTCGGTACATAGGGCGTATTATAGTGTTATATTCTGTACATAGGGGGCAGTATTACGTAGTTATATTCCGTAAATAGGGGGCAGTGGCAGTATACAGTAGTTATATTCCTACATAGGAGGCAGTATCTATAGTAGTATATTCTTACATAGGGGCAGTAAACATATTTGGCATGTATTATGGGAGAAGTATGGTAGTAGTTTATTTGTAATAGAAGGAGGATTGAATGTGTTATTCGACACTGTGTTATTGTAGCATTATTACTTGTACTAGGAGGGCAGATCAATATATCTTTCTCGGAAGTACATGTATGGCACAGGCGGAAAGGTATTTAAGGCTATAGGGTCTTGTTGTTTGCATCATGTCTGATCGACAGTAAATGCAAATGCAATAAATTCACTTAATGCAAAACAAGAACATCTGTTCCAGTATGCAATCTACCAACCAATTTGTTTCGTTTATAACCATCCACATATCTGACTAACCCACTTGTTTGGACTCGCCCATGAACATGGGGCCAACTTTGATAGTTTTTTCAGGGGCCATTTAAATCCCAGTACGCCCCTGAGTGACAGACATGTTAATTTTAGTCATAGGATGCATAGAAGTGAATTTATAATAACGACAATGGATTTCGGCGCAAAGAATTCTAATAAAATGTTATCTGATTGTCATTAACCACAACTAGACAAGCACAATGTAAACCAACCAACAAAGGTATTACATATATAGACTCCGTTTAGCATGAGAAAAAGTAGTGAACCTTGAATAGCCCTAAAACCTTTTTACAACAATCAGCTTCACCAAAACTTTACCTGCTTGCAATGTTGAAAAAAACATTTGAACTTATTTCAACTCGGAAATGTACTTTGCATCCAAAAATAGTTGGGTGTCTTTCTCATTTCATAGGGTTCGGGTTAGGACTCTGACTGACTCTCTGAGTCTTCTTATTCATCATTCGTTAGTTTTTAGTATGTATAATTATTGTGTAGGTTTATGTCAGATTTATCATTTAGGGCTTAGAACGCTTGATGAATGTGAATTGAGGTGTGGAATTGAATAGACTTTCTGGTGAAATGTGCAAAAAAAAAGTCCAGATTTTGCTCAACTAATGCAAGTATTACTTGTTCAGGAGAGGATGAGGTAACATTTGCATTAACTTCTGAAAGACAAGCCGTATTTCATGAATCTGTTAACCACTTTAAATCTGGAGTAAAAGTAAGGCTTAAAAGTTTTAAAAGTGAGCGATCTCAAAAAGTCATGCATTTTAAGCAATTTGCATTGCAGAAGATGTGCACTAAAAAATGATAATCCCACCCAACTGTTGTCACAGGACCAGTTCATCCAATGTCTGGCCTTATCCTAAGGAACAAATTAGTAATCGAAATCCCCAGAAATGGTAAGTGATGTCAACAGTCCACCACAGGAGGCCAGTCAGTTGAGAAAAGTGACCCTATGAACCCCCCTTCCGAAATTTCAGTGAGGGAAAAGCGTGAGGAAGTACACAGAGTAATGGACTAGGAACCGGGGGCGTCCTGAGCAGGCATGTGTGTTAAACTCCCTTTTTTTTTCTTACCATGGCCCTAGGGTTTTTCCACTCAGTAGTAGTAGTAGTGCAGCATTCCTCGAATTTTGTTTAGAAAAAAGAAAAATGTTTTTTTTAAACAATTTTATTTATTATAAAAATATATGAATACCCGACATTGGGAAAGGGTTTTCTAAGGCCATATGTAGTAACCAGTTTTTTGCATCTGTTGTTTTTTTCTTGGGTTGGCAAGAGCTTTACCCATTACACAATCATTCTTAAATAAAATGCCATAGTAATTCCAATGATCCATTTTCTCTTTCTGGAGAATTATTTGTAATCCTGCAGCAGATTGTGTGGATTGCAAACTCCCAATACAGGTTTTATGAGGTACGGAAAAGAGATGATCCAGAGGATAAACAATTTACAGAATTTACTGCAAAATTTCAGCAAAATGAAAAACATCCAAGGAAGACATTTTATACTTATGTATTTCCTTGTGGTAGAGAGGGGACTCTGGCGATTATACAATATGATTTGTTTGACTAATGAAAGTACTAAGTCATTTTATTTGTTTAGGTTTTATATATGGTGTGTAGTTACTCTAGTCTTTGTGGGTCTTTTACGAGGCAATCAATAAGTGAAATATTTTATATTTAAGGAGCAATGCCAGCTCAATACTTTATAGTATTATGGCGAATGACATCAGGGCTATTAACAAGATGCTGTCCTATAGAATTTCTAGCGCAAGCTGACAACTGTAAAAGTGCTCTACTTCTGCTGTTTGGAGGAGAGTTTGTAAATGGTTCATATTGGGTTTTAGAAGTCGGAAAGGTTTTTCTACCAACAAAACAAATCGAGTAGTAAAGTACAGGAGTATTGTATCGTGTTGGGAATTTTCCTTTGGTAGTCAAATATTGATTATGATATACAAATGTCCACAGCGCCTCCATCCCAAGTTGTGCCAAACTTTGAGTCTCTTTTTTTTACTTCCACTTTTGCTCGTGTGGCTTTTTATGTCGATTTAAAATCCAGTGATTCGAAACACATAAATAGCACTGTTCAAATGCAAATTGGCTCAGTCTCCTCCTGGATAGAGGAAATACATTAGACGATTAAAAAACCCATAATTTTTCCATTGATTGTACCCGTGTCGTGAGTGTTTTTCTTTTTTTTTTTTTTAAGTTTATGATTATTATGAAGAATTGTAAAGTGTTTTCTGCTGACAACTATCCAAAAGGGATGCCTGTGAATCAATCTGTATGATATGCGATCTATAAACACAGTAGATAGACAAGAGCAGCAAAACACAACATATACACAGACTGTTATATTACGACACCCCAACTCTGTTGTCCTGAGGAGATGAAATAAAGTAGG
Source organism: Engystomops pustulosus (assembly GCA_019512145.1). Taxonomy (NCBI): domain Eukaryota; kingdom Metazoa; phylum Chordata; class Amphibia; order Anura; family Leptodactylidae; genus Engystomops; species Engystomops pustulosus. The sequence goes on from CM033650.1 coordinate 37,870,273, forward strand.
GACTGAAAGGTGTCACCTACTCGCCGTAGGGGAATAGTGCCAGCTGGATAAAACGTCCCAAGAGTTAAGAGCGGGACCAGTTGTCACCAGGTTCATTCTTGTTCAGAGAATTTCATTGAATGTGAGTATGGTGTATTTTGGTTTATTGTTTTTCGTCAGATAATCTTTTCATTCTAAAATAAAGCTACAAGGAAAAGAGATACGTAATTTCCCTTTGGACTTCTACAGAGGTCTTTGAAGCTGGACATAAATTGCATGAAAATGGGATAAGAACTTTTTTATGGCCCAAAAGAGGGGAACAAGGGCAGTGTTTTGGGACATTGGAATGAGTATTGCTCAGTGATGATGTTTTCCTAATGGCGGGTGACGTGCTGCCGAAATATTTCAAAAAGGTATGTTACCCAATCTTTATTTCATAAGGCATATAAAACAAATCCAACCCTCCCTCGGGATTCTTTCAGCCCAGATAACCAATAAATTCTTCAGCTCTTTCATTTGCCCACTCACTCAGGATATTTTCAGCCCCGTCAACAGGTTATCCTCAGCACCATCAAACCCCATCCTGAGGGACACGGTTGTGACTGGGCTGAGGTGGTCTGAGGGATGGGTGAACAAGGCGATTGAGATAGTGTAACTCGACAAAAAAAGAGAGAGGCCCAAAGCATCCAATATGATGAAAAAAGGTTAACCTTTATTCCCACAGGCATAGAAAAACTGCAATGTTTCGATTCACCATGAATCTTGTCAAGCATGTTTCATGGATGAATCGAAACGTTCACTTTTTTCTATGCCTGTGTGAATAAAGGTTTCCTAACCTTTTCATCCCCCCCCCCCACCTATTGGGAGTGCTGTGGACTGCTCTTCTTTTGTCTTGGACTATGGATCCTGCCACACTAGCACTGGGCTGCATGCTCCAAACAAAAGCTTTTGGTAAATACCTAAGTGGATATTTTAGCTAGATCTGATGGATTTTTAGGACAAATACATGCAGGGTTGCAGTACAAAGAAACTGTGACAGGCTTTATTACCTCTACCATTTCTTGGTGTTAAGACAGATTGACATGATCTGGGCACCGAGTACCATCATGATAAACTGTTTGAATACAAAATAAGGCTCCTGAATCAATGGGTATTTATCCATCAAACAGCCCCAAATTAATTATAAGTACAGGACAGTCCCGGGGGTAGTACACGTTAGGGGCGGAGGTTTGTCTAAGTTGAAATTTGTATGTAAGTCGAAAACGATATTTATAATTGTAGACAAGACAAAGAAAAAAATTTGGCCAGTGACAATTGGAGTTTAATTTTTAAAACATTTTTTGCTGTAATGGGATGCAAGGATTATCAATAAAGTTCATTACAGACACCTTACAGCTCTGATTATTGTAATCTGGGAATATAGTACATTCCAGAGCGCTTCACCAGAGCGTCACAGTGGTCTGCGTAACTATGGGTGTCCTGTAAGTCGGGTGTCCTTAATAGGGGACTGCCGTATATACATGCACCTTGAATAAATTATAAGCTATCGGTACTCCAATAAAATGTATGTTATGCAGCGCCCCCTGAATTATATATGTATCTATAGTTTATATAGCATCCCTAAATAACGTTCATTATTACAGTGTCCATAAATGAAACTTATAAATACAAACGTCATACTAAATTATAAATATGGTGGTTGCAATAAATCAGATTATTAAAAAGCATTCCCTAATTTAACTGTATTATTACAGCTTCACTTTCCTATATAAGCTAGCCCCGCATCCCAAATGTCTGATCTATTTAAAATAGAAAAAAATTATTTTCTTGGACGATGACCCTAGGAAATAGCACCCTAAAGTGATTTTGAAAGGATTGACAGGTCGTACAGCTATCAAAATAGCATCCATGAAAATGCAATTTCCACCCTGCAAACAATGACACCTTAAACAGCTCTGTACACTGAGGTATGGAAAAAGTGACGGGGTGCAGGAAATATGGCAATGCAAGGCAGTTTTTTTTATTAATGCAAGTTTTTACACCAAGAATTTTGAACTGTGAAAATAAAAAATAAACCACATAGCTTTGTAAATGAAAAAAACTAAAAATTATGTTGATGAAAGGAGGAATGAAAAACTGCCCAACACAAAAACCCTTGGGTCTTGAGGGGTTAAAATGCAGAGAAATTTGATGATGTACTGCCCACCATACGAATAGTATGACGTGGTTTTAGTGAATTAAATGCTATAATGTGCATGGCAAACCAGTGTGGTGTAGCAATGCTTGAGTATGTTTAATAGATTTTAAACAAATTGAAAAACCTATAACAAAAACAACAATGTAAATTTTGTCCTATTATGACTGTAATAACATACAGATTGTGTATCAGGTGTATTTTTTCTTGTGGGATGAATGACATTTCATCTGCTACCATTTTGAGGTAATGTACGACATTTTGATCCACTTTTTCTCAAAATTTTATGTGATACATATAAGCGCAAAAAAAGTGATGATTTGACTCTTGGGGGGTCATTTACTAAGGCCGAATCGTCTCTTCGTTTGGATTTCCCGAAAAAAAATTACAGTTTGCGGCGGATGCCCATGTTTTGTTGGAGGAACGGATTCGGAGTGTGGCGCATTGGCGCCGTCATGCATGCACAACGGAAATGGGGGCGTGGCCGTCGGAAAAGCCAAAGATAGGAAAAACGCGTTAAAACTGCACCCAGGAGAGGATGGTGAGTTCTGGTGAAACTGCGGTGGACTTCGCGCAACGCAGCAACACCTGGTGGACATGGGCGCGACAGGAATATGGTAAGTAAATGTGCCCCAGGCACAATTTTCCATTATGGATTCACTGCTGGATAATTGTTGTTTATTGTGGTTGACCCTGGTGGGTCTCCTCAGTCCATCGTTAGGGAAAATGGATTAGCTGTGTGAGAGGCTAATGACTATGGGAAGTGATGGGAACCTTTTGGCTTGGTTTGTGTCAAAATTTCAGTCACAAAACCGAGCATACATTAACCGGGGGTGGGTGGTGTGTACTTGAGAAAAAAAACCTTAATGTGGAATTTAGAGTTTAAATAACAAATAGTATAGTTATTAACTTACCTGCTTCGTGAATTCTGTTAATCTGGCAGTGGTTTTTTTTGTTGGTCTTGCTGTTATTAAACTTGTGTGGGGGCCATGAACTAAGATAAGGAGGGGGAGGGGGAATTCTTTACATTGATGGCGAACCTGGGCATCCAGCAAACAGCTAGTTTTAGGACATTGGGTCCTGAGAAGTTGCCCCCCAAAAGATGATACATCAAGCCCAGCCCGGCAAGTCAACTCAATTAATTAACTTACCTAACGGAACAGGCTCAACGGACAACACGAGCCTCCGTTACTCCTTTCAGCGCCCGCTTCGCTCGTGTAGGTTCCCGCGCAGGGAACAGCATAGGTTACGTCTTGGGCGGGCATCCGCAGAGAAGGGAATAGGAGAAACAGGAGCAGCGCTGCGATTCGCTCTGAATGCGTGCAGCCACTCGCTGCCGACCACATCGCCAACCGACCGCCCGACAGGCCCAGACAACAGACAACTGCATACAGCAATGTTCTCAGAGCCGTGGTGTGTCACTGAAAATGGCACTGTGTCAGTGCTGACACGCGTGTCATAGTTTGGCCATCATGGACAGGGTCTAGACAGTAGGTATTCTCCTATGGCGAGAGATTGACAGTTAAGCCACCTTAAGGCGAGTGGAGACTTAAAGCAATTGGAGGCTCCACTAGGGAATTCTGGGAAGTATGCAAATACATTTCCAAGGTTTCCTGCAGCTGTGTAACTGAGGCACGACCTGGAAAAATGTATTTGCATAATACCTGAACAGTAGCATAAAACCCCACAAACTTTTGTCCCTTTGTAGTATACAGACAGTTAATTTTTCTTAAAACAAAAAATAACAAAAGGAATGGTAAAAAAAAAAAAAGACATTCCCACAGTTTTTCAGGGTTGTTTTAACTGAATTAAAAGGATAATGAGGCTCAGCAGCTAAAATAGGAAAGTGTACTATACATATCTTGCTTTATAGCTACGAGATGCAAACTGTGCCAAATGTATTGCCAGAGGTATTTGAATCTATGTGGAGGCATGCTGGGTAATGCCGATGGCGTATATTAGTTTCGCTATTAATTTGTTTATTATTTTTTTAAATTTATTTAGAAAGATTTGCTCTATTTCTCATGATTCTGCTAGAAAATGTTTCAAAATGATTTAAGAACATAGGACTAAACCTTAGCCAAATCTTTAATTTATTTAAGAGGTCCTATTAAAGGGAACCTGTCACAGAAGAAAAGGTCAACTACTGAAGACCAGGTTTATACTTTCCCCTAGCCCTCAATCGCATTTTTATCTGATGCAAAAGTAATGTCCTCATCATACTCCATCCAACCCCTCTCATGGCTACGTGACCAATCGCTGCAAGAAAGAGTGGGGGGGAGGAGGAGGGCAGAAGCGATGAATGGGGGATGTCTGGTATGATGGAGGATGACTTAATGACACAGAGGCCTGTTTGCATGAATCTGATGGAGACATCCCATGGGTCACTGCCGAGAGGAACCCTGGCAGGGAAGCTGGTAATTTTTATGTCTGTACTTACTGGAAGTACTTGTATTCTAAAAGCAAGTATTAAACTATAAAGGCTAGTGGAACCTTCCTCAGGTAGAAATGTTAAATCTGGAGTGACCGGTTCTTTTTAAATAATTATGCTAGAACTTTTGTACAAATGCTAATCAGTTATTGTCTACATATAGTGTTTTCTTTCATAATGGATTGAATGATACACTAACTTATCAGCTGGGTGATATTAAATTTCCCCATCCTGGACTTATTTGTATCACAGTAACAAATTAAGGTATCAATATCTCAGAACGTGTCTTCTACAGACAACACAAAATTAATCAGTCAAGTACAGGCACAGGACAGCTATGTATAAAAAATCAGCATTTTCATATTCTTTTCCTAAAGTTTGCTTCCGCGACTTAGTAAGAATTTGAGAAGTAATGGGCGGGAACACATACTAATTTCGAACGGAGATTAAGGACAGAAGTGAAGGAGATAAAAGGTCTTTTTAGGAGGTTAAGGGTTTTGAAGCAATGTACCTCATGTTAAAGCCCGGCAAGCTTGTCCTGTGATAACCTTACAATAATAGGTGCAAACACCACTATTAGAACCCCTTAGCTGAATGTATCTTGTACCATGTCTGTCAGACGGCTTATTGGCCAAGGGCTCAGAGAGCAGAGCGAACCATGACAGAGTATACACCTGCAATGTCGGCCCAAACAAGCTGTAACCTTGATTGCGCGCGGCATGTTGCCGACGGAAGAAAAATCGCAGCCGGGGGCTGGTGCTGTGGTATTGGCCAACTTGCGCTGAGATTGTTGCTTCTCGATGATGTCTTGCGGACCCATGCCAGTGCTTTATAAGAAGCCCCGGATGTAATTGTTTATATAGTTCCGATAGAGGAACATCACAAGATGGATAGGAGCAACATTAAGAGCTCCTCGGTCCTTGCGCAAATCCCCGATAGCAGGATTCCGCCGGAAGTATGATCCTCTTTCCTCCGGTGTAAATTGTAAGTAAAAGTCGAAACTTGGAAGCACAAACAGACACAATTGAAATGTCTTAACCCCCGACCGGACGTAACTAGGTTTGAAGTCGGTCAGATCGTACCCGAAGGCCCCACCGCCTTTCATGGTGAATGTTGAAAGATCCGATGCGCGGAATGGCGATCCAAAACAATATGATCAGTGCCACACAAATTCCAGAACGCGAATCCCTGAAAATCGGGAAACAAGGAAGGAGAAACACCATAACAAAAAACTATGCGAGCTGCAGCGACATCTTTAGTAATAAGCTCTAATGGGGCAGATTTTTCGTACCCGGATACATTCGCGATCCATGGGCGACCAGTTGCTCTGCGGGGAGGATTCGGGTCATTGGCCGGGAGGATTCAATAAAGGGTAGTCCTCTGAGTCACCAGGTGCCGATTGCTGCGCTGAAGACTAATCGGAATGCAAATGAAGGGTCCATCCAGAAGCTCATGCCAGGTGCAGAGGTAAGTGAGTTTGTCAAGCGAACATTTTTTTTGTGTAAACGGCACAAGCGGTTTTTGAATCCGTCGAGTTTCGTAAGGATACGCCCCATCGATTTTCTATAAAATTGTATTGTTGCATTGTGACAACAATTGCGTCCACAATCCAAACACATGCCTACAAAAATCAGGTTGCAACCTTGACAATAATCAAGATAATAGAAGGCCAATCATACTTTTTCTGAGCTAAACCAATCGGGAAAACGCGGATTCGGGCCCTTAGTCAAATGACCCCCAATGTGTCAATGTAAATAATACTAAAAAAATCAAAATTTAAGTGCCCCCTTTCCTTAGAACTGATTAATAAAATTAATAGTTAAATAATAGTAATAAATAAACAGTAAAAATCTGAAAAAACTGTTAGGTATTGCCGAGTCCTAAAATGTGCAGATCTATCCAACTAGAACAGTCATTCACCACCATTAAACCCGCAAAACCGGAAAATTAGCACCCTAAAATTCCATTGACTTGTACATTAAGGTACAAGGGTATAAGGCTACTAAAATAACGTATAGTACCAGACTTAGGTGACTTATGAATACAAGAAAAGCTAAACCTGGATATGGTTGCTCCACAGTGTGGGACTCGAGAAAACATTTTGTGACCCTTGTTCAAGCAACTTTGCCAAGGAAAGAGCACAGCGTTGCACGTGGAGTCAATAAAAACCGGCAAAGTATACATAATACCCTGTCTGTGAGAGGTTTGGTGAGTGAAGATGAAATTACTAGAAGATTGGTATTATGCGTTCACAAGAAGAATCTTCAGCACATGGCAATAAGGTAAGGTGAACCAAAATGTCCCTCGCTTTTTTTGTTAAAGTGAGATTCGAATATTACTTATGAGGCAGCTATTAAACGCACAAAGCATCTATCTTTTAGTCTACAATGTGTTTAAAGGAACTAGCAGCAGGAGTCCAGCATATTAGCCATCAAAAACCTGTTAGATGGGCAGTGATAGTAGTAACATCATTTAAAAAAGATTTTTTGTGTGTATATACTGACATATTCCAGAGTTCAGGGGGAGCGAGGAGTAACACGATCTTGAAGCTCCATTGTTAAGGCACTTGGTGAAGCTTTTCGCTTTGCCGTTCACACACAAATTGCTGAAAACTCCCCCCAAGATTGCCATCAATATTTGCAGTACCTTGATTAATGCATTTTGCACAGCTTTTAACCACCACAACAACGGGGATGTGGACAGTCCAATTCCTAACCTAGCAAAACCCAGGAACCTATGCGTCCCAAAAGTGAGGTTTCCTAGCTAGTAGAAGGTAGGACCAAAGGGTGCCAATTGCCTTTCTTAGTAATCTTAGCTAGAGAAAAGGAGTGATGAACAGAATTGTGGATGGACTCATTCTCAGTCTGACCAAAACTTTCGCTTGTGCAGGAATCTGATGAGGGCTTTCTGAGCCTTCTTTTAAAAAACCCGTTTGAATCCTACCATTGAGGTCCTCGTGTCGAGACACATTCACATGTCCCCCCGCGGGTTCGCACTTTCTTTTTTCTAGAGGGCCATGATCCCGAAAATACAGACATGATCCCAAAAGTGGCACAGCCTGTTTGTTTGAGCTCTTGGACCCAAGTAGTGATTGGGGGCATCGGGCCATAGCAGGCAATGTTAAGAAACTACAATAGACAATTATATCAAGCATGATGACGCCGGGACACTCACCTCATAAATCCAGGAATGTTACTGTGGTAACATTCTTAATTGTTATCCATGCCCTCTTCCTTATGAAATACATTTACATTTGCAATAGTCTGCGGGGTCTCTGTGATGGCTTCACAGGCTGTAAGAACACTGTATTACCCTTCCACCTGCTAAAAAATATACTAAATTAGGTTTATTGAGAAATGAGGAATACATCCCCCTTCCAGCAATCTAGTTTCTTATATCTTCAATTTATATAGTCCAAAAAAAAGGGTATACAGGCCCGTCCAGAACTGGAACTTTACATGGAACTACTAATGCATTGCTATTCAGCAGCAAAATGTTTCCCAGCGCAATGATATTGCGCTAGAAACCTTTTTCTTGCAATGTGATGCGCAGCTATAGATAGAAAGTAGCTGTAAATAGATCATAATTCGAAGGTCTCAGTAAAGTCAAGAACAGTTACATTAAGTTGCCACAAGGTTAATTAGATGGCAGCTTCCGTATGTTTGCGTGTGGCCCCCTAAAACTTGTAGGATTACTCTTGCGTAGTATGTTTGTAGTAAAACATAACAGTTGATTTTTTTTTTTTTTTACATTTACAGTGCACATATATTCTCTGTAATGCAAGGAAAACTACACGAAGGGATAAAGTGGCATACTCTACATTCGACATTCAGGGAGAAATTTTAAGATTCTTCTACATTGCTTGCCTTTTTGATTCTAAGGGAGAAGACAGAAGAGTATGATATTCATAAGGGAGTTTGGGACCTCAGCAGATGCGTTCTACTTTTTTTGGCCACATCAATTGTTTTACGAGTTGGAACTTTGTTGTTATATGTAAAAATAGAGTTAACTCTTGGCCTGGATTATCGGTATGTACAAAGCAAAAAGAAACAAAGATAGCCTAACTTCGTTCTCTTGTATTCATTGGCAAGGACATGTGTGAAGGTATTAAGCATGTATACTTTTTGTATTGCTGCACAATCCACCTGTACAGAGTGATAATCATACACTGTAGATTAGAGTTATCCAACAATACACCGACACATGGGGCACATTCATTACGGTACAGTCGTGTACCACGGCGTACGTTGTCCGAGTACGGCTTTCGATTCGTCAAATACAAACTTGACTAAAAAATGAGCCCCAATCTGTTTAAGTATATTTTCACTTTGCTTTATTGAACAACATAGATTTGTGAGGTGTGTGTAGCCATAGGCCCCAAGCAGGATTCAATTTGCCCACTTGCGTTTTTCACCTTGCGCGTTTTATCTGCGCGTGCTTTTGAGAGGGTCAGGAAATGGCGTGCACTCTGACCCATATGTTTAATCATGGGTCTGTTTCAGACTTGCAATTTTTCACCACACACGCGGCGTTTTTTTTTAAATGCACGTTTAAATGTCAATGCTTCGTACTTGTTGCAAGTCACGCGTTGAAAAAAGCACCATTTACGGTATAGGAGAGGTCATCAAAAAGCATTGCACTGCTGAGACACCCTGGAGTCATTTCACGTGGCATTTTTGAGGTGTGAAAAAAAAATGAATTGAAAAATTGCTATCAAAAATACGGTGACATGAAAAAACTGAGACACTGAGACAAAACTGCCTCGAAAAAATGATTTCAGCCTGATGCAACAAAATGTGCGTTTGTCTCACTGACCAAACACTGCTGATCGCCCCATATGATCAGAGACGCTGACGGTGATCTGCACGCAATGTGGAAGGGGCATTAGTCGCTTATTGCAGTAAGAAGAAAATAAGTGTTTTAAAGAGGTACAATCCAATTAGGTTGTGTGTTATATCGTGCACATTGAATTCTTCGCACTTGCCACGATAACTTAGAACGTATGAATGGTTAGGGTCACTTCCATTGTGCATGTACAGACGACCGGTTAAGCCTCCCGCCACAGGGGGAAGAGAGCAAGCATTGAAGGCGAGATATATGAAAAAAATACTAAGCATAAAGCTAAACATTTAGCCACTATAAGTGTGAGTTGTTAAAAAACCCTACTATAATTCGAAACCTGTCGATGTATTTGACACATGCCATTGTCTTCATCCAGCACCCTCTCCTAGTAGAGAGGAGGAAACTTATTGTTGGTCTAGAAATGGTATAAATTGCCTAATTTACAGGCACCAAGAAAACCAAAGTCTTCCTGCTATCGCTCTTTGGAGGATTATGAAGCTTTTAAATGGTGACTCAGCTTAAGTTGCTGGTCAGTCATTTCCAGAGCTGAGTGAAAGTGGGACAGGAGGGTGCAAAAAAATTGAAAAGTAACCAAACTTGAGAAAGAGGAAATGAAAGGGTAGAGTGGGTTTAATACCGGACAATTGGTAAGCATTGGTGGTCCAGAATAAAAGATCTGGAGACAATTTTTTAAAGACTTCGGATGAGTATTTTAGCAAGCAAAATTTTGGAGTGGTACGTCTTTGTTCTATTTATAGACTTTATGGGAAGCAGTATCAATGCTTCTTTAATTGTGGTTATAATTTCTCATCACATTCTTTTGACCTTTGGTTGCTTATGTTTGAACTGGGTTAAACGGAAGAGGACGCGAAGGAACTGGATAGGTGAGGCATTTTCTGTCATAGGTTTATTCTATAACATTGCGGATTTTTTTTCTTGTAGATTTCTAGATGTAAAAGTGTCATATTAACAACGTGCCTATATATGTTATATGTTAGGCACTTAAGACCAATTATGATACACTGCTCAGATTGTGTTGCTACAACATATGTGACGTACAGAGCAGAGAAAACAGTTCAAAGTGCAAAGCTAGTTGTTAAAACACATAGGGATCGTTCATTTGGTTAACATGAAGAAGGAAACCGAATTGTATGCGAGGAGAGCAGAAATAACCACTTTAAAACATAATACTGAACAAAACATTCAGTAAATTGAAAAATTTCTTAATTGTGGTCCAGGACGGGGTAGTATAAGCAATGGACTTGTATAGCCTGTTTCAAAAATGTTAAGATGGGGTTTTCCCCTTTGAGTCCAATTATAGTTCTTGTGTATGATGAAAAATTATAATATACAAAATCTGGATAACGCGTGCGACAAAAAGCCCTTCTCTAAATGTGCGTGTCCGTCGGACAACCTTATAAATGAGCCCATAGTATCATAGTATAGAAGGGCTGGAACACTAAGACCTTTAAGAATTAAAGAACAATGTTTTTCCACATAACCCGTGCTATGATATTTTTTCTCTCGAAAACGGCATGACCGGGCCTCTCTTGAACATGTACATAGAGTCCGCAGCATTAACAACCTCCTGCGCGAGAAGTTCCGAAAGTCACAGTGCACTTACAAATGAAAGTGGTGAGAGAGATCCATGGTCTATGTTGTGATGCGTAGGAATCAACTCTCCTAAGCGCAGGGGGATGCCCCCTTGTCCTGGGAACAGGGCCCTAGGTATTCTAAAAAGGAGACAGTCGTTCTTTTTTCTGAACGGAAATAATCCCAAATTTTTAACTTCTGTCAGTGTATGTTAAGATCACGACCCCATTCCCTCAACGAATCCTGGTTGACTCTAACTTGTTCACACCCGTTAAGCTCGTATTATAATCCTTTTTAGACATGGTTGACCAAAAATGATACACAATATTCCTGGGGGTCTGACCAGGGATTGTCTAAGGGCAAAAACTATGTCTTTATATGAGAATCTATGTCCTCTCTTGATACACCCCCATAATTGTTTGGCTGTAGGTCTGGTGCTGATGAACGGTTATGTAAGTTGCTGTAGTAGTAATTTAAAACATTCCGTAGGGGAAGGTGGCCCATTCACCCATAAAACCTGCCAATTCAAGCTGAAGCGTATTTTAAAATTGTATATCTGTTCCTCATTTTCCAATTGCCTACCAAAGATTGTATACGAGAAAACAGACTCTATGTGTATATAATGGAAAGTGATGGACAATAAAATAAAGGGTATCCAGATAAGGTTCTGCCAAGGTCTCTTTGCGTCTGGTCACCACTTGGACTGTTGCACACAGAAGAGGTTTTTTTACGGTACCACTACAACAGTATATATGAGGGCCACCCACACGGTCCAGGCGATTTTATAAATATCTAAATTACACCTGTCAAATGCTAGCATCCTAAGAAAGTTCCCTCTAATTGAGATCATGGAGCCTCAAAAACGTTGTGCAGATTGGAAACTTGTAGGCAGACCTAGCCTTGATGGCTGCCACCCCTTTCATCCTTAAATATCTTGAGCTAATATGATAGGCTGTCTTGGTCCAATCCTTCACTACTCATATTTATATTTCTTCTCATTTTTGAAGGATATCGCCAAATGGCTTTCCCTGTCTTTATCTCAATGTTATTAGATTAGTGTAAAGAGACAAAACCCATCGTGCAGTATGAGAGAGGCATCGCAGAAAGAAAAGCCAAGGCTTTGATGAAACCTTAAATGACATTACTAGCAAACAGACATAATGGGGTGTGACCCCCTGCTTATGGGAAGAACCACTCTGCCAGGCCATCGGAAGTTAAAAGAGGGAGATCCTGAAGAGGGGGCACACATAGTGTGCTTGATTTACAACCATGATACCTGGCGGTGGTAGATGTCCTTTCAGGGACAAACCCAAAGGGATGGGATTAGACCCCATGACTCATGCAAATTAGATTTTAAGTCAATCAAAAAGGCTTTATTTATTTTTTTTTTTTTATTTTTTGTTTTATGCATTACACAAGGTTTTATTAATAGTAAGTTATCTATAAAGCTGCCTTAATTTTATACAGTTTATTTTCTTACAGTACAGATGTTTGCATTTATATATGACTTTGGTAAATTGCAATGATGAAAAACCTATGTCAAAATATTAATGAAAAATTGTACTAATAAAGTAGAAAAAAACAGAAAAAAACTGTTTTACTGCAACTTGCTTTATTTTTAAAACAATAAATGCTAAGTTTTAGCTTAATTAAAACATTTGGGGCCTATTTACTGAAGGCCCCTTCTAATAGCGAGTGTGATGAGATGAAACTCGCATTCACACTCGCAACGCCAGCTGCGGGGAAACGACACGGCACGAAACCCGGCACCCGCGGGAGTGAACTGAAATGCTGAGTTCACTCCCGCGCGGTGCAGTGCAGGTTCGTGCCGTGCCGTTCCCGGCAGCTTGCGTTTGCGAGTGTGAATGCGAGTTCATCGCATCACACGTGCTAGGTAGAAGGGGCCTTAGAGTAGTGCAAAATGCCGATAAAAGTGTTTTGCCTGTGTTAATCCACGTGTGCTGATCATGAAGAATGTGCACAGGAAATCATGAAATTGGCGCCCCCCGCCGGCGCGACAGCGTTCACCAACTTTTTGCTAGGCACCTTTAACAAAGCTTGTGACACACTAATGTCGGAATTTTGCATGAAAAAAATGGGTGTGCAGGGTTGGAATGAGCTCCGCAAATCATGGCCCCCTAATTTGTGTTTGCATGATGTGTTAGTGCTGTGCGCACAAGGTCGTGTTTACTCACAAATGTGCTCATGCGCCCAGAATGTGTCTCATTTGCACTGAAAAGAACTGCAAAGTCCCAAACAGAAAGTGGTGCACAGCTCAGTAATTGCTGGCCCATTGTATTTAGTTGTGCTCTTTGGAGGTGTTTGTTGCCAATTCTGGCCCGTGTCCAATGGTTTAACAACCCTTTACATACCAAGGACCAACAAGGAAGGAAACAAATGGTTATAGACTTCCCAAAATAGTCCAAGCCCAAGAACTTACCCAACAATTATTGGATAAGCAAACTTTACATCGTTTTTGCAAAAACAGCATATAACAAAGCAAAGATTGGATAGGCAGGAATTAATAGAAACAAAACCAAATACAATCAGATACAGCTACAGTCCATTGACCATCTTTATTCGTTGTGGATAAGACTTAAAGGGTAACCGTCATTCTAAGCAAAAAAACAACAACAAAAAATCATAATTTTGCTCCGGCTGTCCCTGGATCATTCATCAAAATATTTGGCCTCCCAGAGTACCCCAATAAGTGCAACGTTTTTCAGCTTTCTCTCTTTCAGACACTACAATCAGAAAAAAGGAGGGCGGGACCTGCCTACTTGGGACATTCAACACAAGTACCTGCCTGCTCTGACCAATGAGACCATAGCTGGTCATCTTAGACACCCCACAAGGCAAGTGTGGAGAGCTGTAGCTAAAGCTTGAATAAATACAGAAGTGTAAAATGTGATGAAGGTTATTTAATGGCAAGAGAAAAGAAAAAATGCAAGAAAAGAAAAATGTTTCAAAGTTTTTTAAATGCCGATATGATTTCGGCATGATTCCATCTCGTAGGAACCACTTCACCATCAGGCTTGTAGACAGCACATGTGGGCTATTGAAATCCACTTAGGGGCATATTTTCAGGTGCGCAGGGCCCTGAAATAATCGCAAATGCTAGCTTATGCTTAGCTTTTGCGATATTTTCCCCAATCCGGCCACCTTAATGCCAGTGGGGCGTTGAAGGGGGGGGGGGCAGAGGACGGACGAGAGGGGGGGGGCGCGGCCGCCGGACGGGAGTGGGCGGTGCGGGGCGGATTATGTCCCCGCGCCTGCGCACTCGCTGCTGCCGCGACTTGTCATACGTGAAAGTGCCGCGTAGCGTTTTTTTTTTCTAAGCAGGGCCTGCGCAACGATTTGCAGCGGCGGGGCGATATCTACGCGGCGCAACAGCGCCAGCGTATGCTACATACCACCTATGTCTCTGTTTACAACAAAAAGTTACATTACATTCCTATACTCAAACAGTTGTAATAGTGCATTAACTGCATTTCTATTAATTCAGACAGTTGTAATAGAGGCAGAGTAACAGCTTTTCTATACTCAAATGGGTTGTATAGACAGTAACTGCCTGGCGACACTCAACCACCTAAATGTCTGTATCTCATCTAGATTCAGAAGTGCTATAAAATGCAGAGGCTGCATTATATACTCATAGGTTGTTGAATTGTAATATGGCAGTAACGCCATTTTTTATACTCAAGCCATGTAATATTGCAGTAGTATTGCATTCTATACTGAACAATGTAATGAGCAGTAACAAATTTTCCATAGAGCAGTAACTGATTGATACACTAAAACCAATCTAATGGTTCTGTTATCTGCATTTTAGATTCAGGCGGTTTTTGTATTGAAAAAGGTAATGATAGCAACTGTTATTATACATCCCTGGTAACCGAAAACAATGGGTACCCTTGTTTCAATTTATGATTTTGGTTGGTAAATTGGAAACAGCAACATGATCTATGGAGCATGCTGGTTTGAGTTCAGTATCTTGTAGTAATCTTTGTTCATTACTGTATCTAGATGATGCTTGTTCTGTATCATAATTAAAGTCGTCTCTTTCTGGTACCAGATATAATGTAGCAAAACTTCTGTTAACATCTATACAGTCATGGCCAAAGTTTTGGAGAATGCTCAAATGTTAATTTTTTACAAAGTCTTATAATGTGCGCCAATTTGCATATTCCAGAAGGTATAAAGAGTATCAGCTTAACAGCAATTAATTGCAAAGTCAATATTGCCTGAAAATGAAAATTTTTCCCCAAAAACACAGTTCAAACTTCATTGACAGGCTGTCTTAAAAGGAGCAGCTACATAGTTCAGTTGATTGCTCCATTAACACAGGTGGTGTAGGTGTTGAGGAGGACCGGGCTGGAGACAATCTGTCATGATTTAAGTAAGAATCACAGCATGGGACACTTTAAAAGAGGCTGGTGCTTGGCATCATTGTTTCTCTTTTTATTTAACATGGTTCATCTCTAAAGAAACATGTGCAGCATCATTGCTCGGCACAAACCAGGAAGAAGATCAGCAGAAAGATGCACCTCAGTCAACAATCTATCACATCATAAGGAATCAAGGAGAGCGGTTCCATTGTGCCACATAAGGCTCCAGGGCGCTCAAGAGAAGGACCGGCAAGGCCAGGACAGTCTCTTAAAAGTGTTTCCAGCTTGGGGATGGGCTACCACAGTGTGCAGAGCTTGCTCAGGAATGGCCAGCAGGGCAGCTGTGAGTGCATTCTGCATGGCTGTGAGGAAGGAGACTCCTGGAGCAAGGCTGGTGCGAGGAGGGCAGGCAAAGAAAGCACTTCTCTCCAGAAAAACATAGGACAGATGAGTTCTGCAAAGGTACAGGGAGTGGATGCTGAGGGAATGGGGGGTACAGTCATTTCTCTGTGACTACCCTTCGAGTGTTGCGAACATTGGAAAACAGCTGTTCGAAGAAGACAAGGTGAGCGTACCAAGTCTTTGTCTCATGCCAACTGTAAAGCATCCTGCAAAAAACCATTTCATGTGTGGTTTGTTTTGCTTCTCAGCCAAAGGAATCAGTTCTCACAGTAGTCTTGCCTAAAACAAGCCATAAATAAAGACTGGTACCAGAATGTCCTCAAGAGCAAGTTCTCCCAACTCGCCAGACGCAGTTTGGGACCCCAATGCCTTTTCCTGCATGGATGGGGAGCACCTGCCATAAGCACAGGTGATACTAAATGCGTTTTTTCCCAGGGAACAAAACTTTGGGATTTGGGAGTTCCATGGCCTGGAAACTCCCAGATCTTATTCCCATTGAGAACTCGGCGTGGGTCAATCATCAAGAGACGGGTGGACAACAAAAACCAACAAATTTGACAAAAATGAAGCATTTTGATTGTGGAAGAATGGACGGCTCTATCAGTCAATTTGGTCCAGGAAGTTGATTGAGAAGCTGCAGGGAGAATTGCATAGGCCCTGAAGAGAAGGGGTCAACACTGCAAATATGACTTGCTGCGTAAACTCATCGAACGTCAATAAAAGTTTTTGTTTATCATAATTACGATTGCCACTTGTATTTATGTATGTGATAAAGACATCTGGACAAACACACATAAAAACCAGATGCGCACCAGTTCAGGGAAAAATATACTATTATGTGCATCTCAAAACCATGTGGCCACGAACTGTAGTGCAGTAAACGTGGTTGTGGTCATGCAATCTAGACAATAAGTTTGCACTGGTACGTATTCTTGAAGGAAGTAAGCTAGACTGCCACGACAAGGTATGTTCACTGCTTGGCACATGTATTTATCTAGTAACCGTTTTATGGTATATTAATTCCATGTCCTAAGTTTGGTTCAATATCATCACATTAATTAACCATTTATGCTGGTGGCGGGCCCGACAACTTATACGGCTAAGGGCACATAGTATCCTGAATCCAGGGGACAATTAGAACATAGAGGGAAAAAAAACATTGAAGTTCAGCTCTGGAAGTAGAATAAATCTCTAGGATCAAAATCCCATCTAAAGAAATATTTTGATTTCAAGGAAAAGCATACTTAGAACTAACCGTAGTCCGCAGAGGTTACTCATGCCTTGTGAACTGTTTTATGAGTTGTGTTACGCACCACTACCATCCAGGCCATTCAGGCAAACATTGCCAGTTCATCAGAGACAGAAGTATATACAGAAATGTGCTGAGAAACCGATCGACAGCGTTATGTCAAAGACACATTTACATTTGGGTTACTTGGAAAAGTTTTTCCTTCTTGTACAATTCTTTTAATTTAAAAAGTGGCATTGCATACCACTTTTTGGGAATACCTGTCTCCATATTATTATGCATTAGATTAAAACAAGTATTTATGACATTTGTTTGCTGTTTTATAGAAAAGATTTTTTTACATAAAGGCAAAGCAAACTAGTCCGTACATCATAAAAATACTATAAGAGCTTGTCAAAAAAAAAATATGCCACAGGCTCTTCATGATTGAGCAGAATTTTAGTACTTTTTTATACGGATGTTAAAAAAAGGAATTATGAGTTCCCTACACCGGGTAATTCGTTTCAATAAGTCACCCATGACGGACCGGGAGGTTGACTTGACTTTGGTAGGACAGGAAGTTGCGAACGAAGGTTTATAAGGCCCCTCCCCCGGCTTGTCTCCCCCAGTGTTTCCAAATAAACCACCGGAGGTTCAGGTATAGAGAGCTAGATGAAAATATAGCCAGGACATCATTAATAACACGGGCAGGGTTATATATAGCCGTATGGTGGACTTATGGATTTACTGGGGCTTCTGGGGCAACAGAATTACCGGTGAAGACTAATTCACTTTTCCATAGAGTCCCCCATGACGGCACTGGAGACCTACCAGATAAATAGACTAGGGAAGGGACCACAGCCTGGAGAACTTTCCGTCCCCAAGGCCAAAGTCATGGCTAGAGGGTAGATCCAGGCGGTAGTGTTTTGGAAAACGTCGTTGTTACTTGACCACGTAGCTGCCTTGCAGTGGGAGATGGATGCTCCACGTTCTTGCCCAGGAAGTAGACATAGCTCTAGTGGAATGTAGGGAAATGGGTATGTTATGCTTTTGAAGACTACTCGCATCTGCAGCTGGTAGGATTTAGAGAAGTCATGTTTTTATCCCCTAGCCAAGGTGGGGTTGGAACTTGATGATTTCTCTCCTTTATTTTTCCCACAAAACTGAATAAATAGGTTTTCTGCACTTTCTGAAAGATTTGGTCTGTCTAGATCACTATGGACAGCCTTTGACATCCAGAGTATGCCAAGTGCTTCTTCTATTATTTGGGTGGTTACAACCCCCCCCCCAAAAAGATGGTATTAACCGATTTCCTGACTTATATGGAAGTCTGGAGACTACCTTTTGGGAGAGAACAGACGTATCTAATTTCCGTATATTTGTCTTCCGAGATGATCAGGAAGGGTTCTTTGGAGGATAGGGCTGACGTTCTCCCATTCTCCTGGCGGATTTATGCAACAAGGAAGGAGTTTTGAGAGAGATAGGTCTTCAGCTGCATCAGAGCGCGGTCTTCGAACGGGGCGTCGTAAGGGAGAGTATGACTAGTGATAAGTTCAATTTTAGGTATTATGCGATTCTGATTTAGGTCGCAGTCTTAGACTGCTTTCCATGAAACCTTCTTTCACCCACTTGCTGCTCTTAAGGGGAAGATGTTCACAAAGGGCTTGGGCGTATTTTGGGACCTTACGGTGTTAAGGTTCTAACACTTTTAGAAAAACCATCTGAAAAAAATCAAGAATTTTAATGATATTGGTTTGCCTGAATGGGGGAAAGGTCCTCCGCACCAGGAGGATATATACTTTTTCCAGATTTTGTAGTATATCTTGGTGGGGATTGGGTTTTCTGCTTGCTATTAGCGGTATGTTATGAGACCTGGTGAGAAATCCATCTGAGCTAGGAGCAATTCCCTTTAAGGAGCCAGGCGCCAGGGTTCAGAACTTCGGGTTGGGTAGTAAAGAAGAGGGCCCTGGTGTAGCAGACGTTCTGCGGGAAGCGAAGATGGGCCTTGAGAGTGCTAGTTGTAAGAGAAGTGGAAACCTGGTTTCTTCGGCCAGATGGGCTCCTAGGATCACTGGCGTCTGACTCGATTGAAATTTTTTGTAGTTCTGGAGATTAGGGGAAAATGGAGGAAAAGCATAACTAGATTTGCCCCCACATGACTGGCTTAAGGCATTCCCAGTCCCAGGGGGGTTGTCCGTGGGTGAGATGGAAAAAAAAAAAATACCTCTATTGAGTATTCTTCTTTGACAGCGACAGATTATTGAGGAGAGCCCCAATCTGGGTTTAGGAGAAAGAAAAACTTCCATGTTCAGGGACCATCTGTGGGTCCATCTTTTCTCTGTCAAGAAGTCCGGCCGACTGATTCTCTGCCCTTTTAGGAAAACCCGCTGTTAAGGAATCTAGGTGATTTCTATGCCCAGGAAAAGATCTTCTTGGTGACTCCATCAGGTCTCCGAGGATATTGTGCCCCCTTGGACGACGTAGTAGGCCACTGTAGGCACATGTTCTGAAAGGATCCTGAATTTTTTACCTGGGTTTGGGTTGGTTAGCCTTTTTAGTGGTTTCCCATACTGCCGATTAATTCCCTTAGGTTTGAAGATGTCTATCATCCCAAGGGGACCAGACCCCTGAAGGTACGGTTTGCTGGCTTAGACAGCCCCCATCTGAGGAAAACTGGCGTCTGTTTGGATGATCAGGACTGGAGTCGGATTCCATGATATTCCCTTTTCTAGATGCTGTTGGGATATTTCCACCATTTAGGAATTTTGACTTCAGAGGAATGACCTTCATGAAGTCTAGAGTTCTTGTCCCAGATTTTTAATGCCACGCCTGTAGTGTTCTTACATGGAAATGGCGCCATGAAACAGTTTAGGCCAAGCTGTTAAGTGACATAGCATGTCTCATGGCGAACGACGATGCATGATTTTTTCCCCTGGAATTGTCTATGAAAGAGGTAAGGGATTTCTCTCTTGTCTTGTGGGAGAAACGAAGTTTGGCGCCTGGAATCAACAGTAACCCCTAAGAATCTTGTTCCCTCTGGGGGTCTGATGAGGACTTTTGGAAATTTATAAATCCGCCCAGATTTTCCAGGTTTCGTTATTGTACGATTCTATGGTGATTGAGGAGAGTCAGGGCGAGTCTGCCACTATGGGGGGAGGCGTTCAGAATATGGAAATAATTGAGATTCCTTCTTTCCTCAAGAATGCCGTCACTTCTGCCATGACTTTGTGAATGGTCTTGGGGCTGATGAAATTACGAAGGGCAAGGCTCATGAATTGAAAGTGGCAGACCTTCCCTGAGGGGATTCCCCGCGAATCTTAGGAATTTCTGATGAATTTTTGTGGTCTAGGGGGACATGATTAGTAGATGAGGCGTCCTTTAGGTGATGGTGCAACCCATTTGGCACCTGGAGGAAATTAATGGGTGGCGTCTTCACCGATTCCATCTACATATGTGTATTTTATGTTCTTTGTTTAGCAGCCTGAGGTTTAGAATAAGTCAGAAGGTCGATTTGGCTTTTGTCACAAGAAAATAAGGGGGAGTAGTCAGAAGCACTTCTTTCTTCTTCTTTGGGAACTGAACAATTACCTTCATGTTAACAATTTCTTGAAGATTTTTCCATAGTGTATTGTATTCTCCTGGTGTAGAGATGTTCGGTTGGAGGACAAGAAATTTTGTGGTGGAGGGGAGCTGGAATTCTATATAGGTAACCTGATGTGATGATAACTCAGGAGCCACTGTTTGATTGATCGTCTCCCATCTGTGGAGGGAAGAAAAGAAGACGCCCCATACATGGTTAGTCAAGTCACGGTTTTTGTGATTGATGTGGAAGGTTGGAGAAAAGATATCCGACCCTCTTCCACCTTTGTTGAAGGACCAGGGCCAGTTTTCCTCTGCTGAAGCTGAAGGGTCTCCGTGAATGGAATGTTGCAGAGTTCGTTTGGACTTTAATCCCCTCCCACTGTCTAACCCAAATAGCCTGCGGACGCCTGAATTAGATTAGTGCCCATTATCTTTGATGACAGTCTATTGTTTTGCGGAAGCACAGCAAGAAAAGGAAAAACGCTGTCGGCTGGAACGCACAGCGTGGTATCTGTCTGATAGGAAGGAGATTCCTGTCCGGATCTGTTTTTAAGGTGGTAGTCTTCTAAGTCTCCCAAAGAAAAAAAACAAGAGTTCCGCTACCGACTAACCACCAGTACCCCGGGACCCATATGTTAGACTTGACGGCCTAAGCATGGAACGTTCCCAGACTCTCGGAGTAGGGGCATCAGCCTTTCTGTACATGGGTCTCAATTGGAAGAGGTCCTCAAATGGGCAGGTCCTTTTTTCAACCAATCTTAGACACTTGGATGTATACCTGGGGGCCTTGTCACGGTTCGTCTCTTTGGGTCATCAAAGAAAACCTGTGCCGAACTCTTTATATGTTTGCCCGCCCCTCCAGGATTTCTTGCCATTCCTCTTGGAATGATATTCTGTTAGGGTTTGATGTATGGGAAAAAACCACTTTTCTTTTTGATTTCTACCCAAACCTCCAAAACAGTTCATCTCGAATGCGATTTCTGCGCTCTACCACCTCTTCCACCTAAGCGTAGTGCGTACAGCTTTAAGGAGGTTATACAATTCCTCATTAGGAATAAAAGATGAATTTCCCACCTTCGGAACCTTTGCCTAGGAATATGTGCGCCACTAAGCAGAACACACAGCGTCGCAAGTCTCACTACAAATTGCTCAGAATATGCAGTATCATGCACTGCAGAAACTACAGCCACCAGCAGATCAACCAGGAAACAACCAGAAATCAAATATATAGAACGCTACTGTAGGCTTCAAGAAGCTATTTGTATTCTCCTATGGCTATTTTCTAGCCAAGTATCAAAGGAAGCACACTACTATGCCAGATGAGATGACACTGAGTTATTGCCTAATAGAAATCCAACCCCTACTGAATTTTGCCACTTCAGCCTTTGCTATGGATATGTGCGCCACTAAGCGCAGAACACAGCGGTCGCAAGTCTCACTACAAATTGCTCAGAATTGGCAAGTACATGCACTGCAGAAACTACAGCCACCAGTAGGCTTCAAGAACTGTTTGTATTCTCCTATGGCTATTTTCTAGCCAAGTATCAAAGGAAGCACACTACTATGCCAGATGATGACACTGAGTTATTGCCTAATAGAAATCCAACCCCTACTGAATTTTCCCACTTCGGTCTTTGCTATGGATATGTGTGCCACTAAGAGCTAAACACAACGGTAGCAAGTCCCCCTGCTAATTCCTCACAAAATGGTAAAAGATGCAAATTAAAATAAAAAAAGTAGAACGTTATTGTAGCCCTAAGAAGGGCTGTTGGGTTCTTTGAGAATCACTCCTGCCTAACAGTAAGCTAATAGAACACCCTAACGCTTTCCCTGACCAGCAGCAGCTCTCTCCCTAGCGGCATCCAGAGACAGAATGATCCGAGCAGCGCGGCCAGCGGCTAGTCTATCCCAGGGTCACCTGATCTGGCCAGCCAACCACTGCTATCGACGTGTAAGGGTACCACGTCATGCTGGGTGGAGTGCAGAGTCTCCTGGCTTGTGATTGGCTCTGTTTCTGGCCGCCAAAAAGCAAAACGGCGGGAGCTGCCATTTTCTCGAGCGGGCGAAGTATTCGTCCGAGCAACGAGCAGTTTCGAGTACCCTAATGCTCGACCGAGCATCAAGCTCGGACGAGCATGTTCGCTCATCTCTAGTCAGTACTCCATGATGCTATCTTGGGCACCATAGCCTGGCAACCAAGGAGAAAATTGCTAGTTTATTGCAGATGACAGCACAACATTTTGAAAGTCAATGAAGCTAGTTATTGGAAAAACTGGTTTATAAAAGGAAAAAAGGACAATAGGATTGTTGCCTTGACACTTTTTTTCTAATAGAAAAACACTATTGTTGAGTAGAAGTATCACCATTTTACCACAAATACTGCAGAACCAAATGTCATGTAATCATTGCCTAATCATGTAGGCGATCAATTTCCATTTCCATCATTTATAAGTTACTAATATGGGGATCTATTTGATCAGTTAATTAATGATATGTGTAGTGAAAGTCTAAAATATAATAGTGAATGTGTGAATTTATTCACTGATTCCTGTTGGCGCATCTAGATTTAGGTGGTACCAAAAAATAATATATAGATTAAGCAAGTTCATACTGCTGCAATAAGTGTCAAGGGAAATTAATTGTTATTTGGACAGGTACCATCGAGGATTGTCATATCTTCATCGATCAACCCCTACTAAATTTTCCCACTTCGGTCTTTGCTATGGATATGTGTGCCACTAAGAGCTAAACACAACGGTAGCAAGTCCCCCTGCTAATTCCTCAGAAAATGGTACTAGATGCAAATTAAAATAAAAAAAGTAGAACGTTATTGTAGCCCTAAGAAGGGCTGTTGGGTTCTTTGAGAATCACTCCTGCCTAACAGTAAGCTAATAGAACACCCTAACGCTTTCCCTGACCAGCAGCAGCTCTCTCCCTAGCGGCATCCAGACACAGAATGATCCGAGCAGCGCGGGCAGCGGCTAGTCTATCCCAGGGTCACCTGATCTGGCCAGCCAACCACTGCTATCGACGTGTAAGGGTACCACGTCATGCTGGGTGGAGTGCAGAGTCTCCTGGCTTGTGATTGGCTCTGTTTCTGGCCGCCAAAAAGCAAAACGGCGGGAGCTGCCATTTTCTCGAGCGGGCGAAGTATTCGTCCGAGCAACGAGCAGTTTCGAGTACCCTAATGCTCGACCGAGCATCAAGCTCGGACGAGCATGTTCGCTCATCTCTAGTCAGCAGCACAAAGTAAACAGAGTTCTATTTGCTTTCAAAGGCAGAATCACATAAAATAATTTGGTAAAATCACTATCACTTTACAGTTATGCTTTAAATTCTCATGGAACCTTTGCCTCCTGCATTTATAGAGATAACACCTACAATCAGTGCCAGCATCTTGGGTGATACTGATGAGATGATTGAACTGAGCCCAGACCCAAACTTCTGACTGAAATTTCAGTCTGTTATTTTGAACCTTAACCCACAAAGTTAAGAACAGACCCAACCTTAGAAGTTCTAGTCTAAGTTTGGGGTATGTTATCATCAGCGTTGTGGGTATGTGGGTTTAGCTACTATAGAGGTACACAAGCATTGAGTTATGATATATATGCACACTTTAGAGAATATAAGTTCCATATAAAAGTACAATAAGGCAGATAGTTGGAACAAGGCAATGTTCATGAACATCAATCATAATGGAGGTAGGTATACTATGAGTATCATACTATGAGTTGGGGGTAGAGTAAGGTTAGGGTCAGTCATGCTGGCAAAGAACCAAGGTAACTTCGTATAGAACAATACATATAACACGGGTGAGGCATCCAACCTGGATACATAAAGTTGTTTTTTAACATATGCTATAGTTGGTGGAGTCGGGGGCACCATGAGTACTAGTGAACGGGGGGAGCAGGGCAAATCTACAATCCTGTTCACAGTGGCCAAAATCTGTTCAGGTGCATCTCAAGCAATCTACACCAGTCTCTTTCATAAGATTTAAAAGTGGGTTTTTTGAGCTTTCACATACATTCGTATATGCAAGTGTGGTGCACTAGAGATAGGACTTATTCAAATTGTGGGGTATCTGCGGATTTCCAATATCTAGTGAGAAATAGCTTGTCCTCAAGTTGAACAGACCAAAATAGGGAAAAAAATGATAATGTATATGTTATACCGTATAAGTATACTGTGATTTGTGCTCATCCCTATGTGATATGGCTTGTTGGTGATTATAGATGAAACCTATTGTTCATCCTTTCAAAAGAAGGAAGAAAAAATCCAACAAAGTTGCACAAATTTACACAAAACAGGTAGTGACAAAAGATATATTTACTTTATTGTAGTGAAATGACAAATACTGGTTAAAAAATGATCGTGTCCCAGCGGGGACACAAGACAATGTTGCATGCCAAACAACAGATCAGGTTAATGTAAATGTGTTTATAACATATAAATGTAGGTAAGGACACCATTGGCCATATCCACATATGTAGTACTAATGGGAAGCATTGACAAACGGTAATACATCAGAGAATAGTGATTAGAGGTGAAAAAAATAGCTTACCCATGTTAAACTGATCGTTGCCTGGAATTACAACAGCCCTGATGCGCGTTTTGGCTGGTTTGCAGCCCTTGACGAAGGCTTGTGTCCCCTCTGGGGCAGGATCATTTTTTAACCAGTATTTGTCCTTTCACTACAATAAAGTAAATATGTCTTTATATTATTATGTTTTGTGTAAATTTGTACAACTTTGTCTTCCATGGCTGCAACTTCACGCCCTGGACCCCGACTGGGAGACTGGGGAGGGTCCTGCATTGGGGATCAGAATGCCACTCATGCTGCATAGTGACACCTCTACCTGTCCTGTCTCCAAAGTCTCTGAGGGTCTGCCAGCATGCTACCGGGACTTTTTTGAAAAAACATCGGCAAACAGGCAGAGACTTTGCCAGCGCATTGTCCCTATGATTGCCCAGTGGACCTGTTGCCTGGAACCTCGCCTCCTAGAGGCTGTGTCTACCCTCTCTCTGTTCCTGAGACAGCTGCCATGCCATGAGTACATCAAAGAGAACTTGCACAGAGGTTTCATATGCAAGTCCTCCTCTCCGGCTGGTGCAGGGTTCTTTCTTGGTCACCAAGAAGGACGGCTCTCTGCGTCCCCGCATAAACTATTGTGGGCTGAACAATGTCACTGTCAAAAAACACTACCCCCTGCCATTGATTACAGAGCTCTTCCACCGTCTGCACGGTTCTAAAGTGTTCTCTAAGCTGTACCTTCGTGGAGCCTACAACCTTGTTCGGATCCATTGCATCCTACCCAAAAGGCCTACAAGCCAAACAGAGGTTTCTGGGTTTTGCAAACTATTATCGTCAGTTTATTCAGCACTTTTCCACTCTGGTTTCTCCCATCGTGGCCCTTACCAAGAAAGGTGCCAGTCCCTGTGCCTGGCCCCCTGCGCTGAAGAGGCGTTCTCCAGGTTGAAGTAGACTTTAGCCTTGGCTCCTGTTCTCACTAGACCTGACAAAGAGAAACTCTTTCATCTTGAGGTAGGTGCATCCTCCGTAGGAGCTGGAGCTGTGCTCTCCCAGAAAGGGCCTAAGGGCCGAACTCTCACATGCGGCTTCTTTTCTGCCTAATAGAAATCCAACCCCTACTGAATTTTCCCACTTCGGTCTTTGCTATGGATATGTGTGCCACTAAGAGCTAAACACAACGGTAGCAAGTCCCCCTGCTAATTCCTCACAAAATGGTAATAGATGCAAATTAAAATAAAAAAAGTAGAACGTTATTGTAGCCCTAAGAAGGGCTGTTGGGTTCTTTGAGAATCACTCCTGCCTAACAGTAAGCTAATAGAACACCCTAACGCTTTCCCTGACCAGCAGCAGCTCTCTCCCTAGCGGCATCCAGAGACAGAATGATCCGAGCAGCGCGGCCAGCGGCTAGTCTATCCCAGGGTCACCTGATCTGGCCAGCCAACCACTGCTATCGACGTGTAAGGGTACCACGTCATGCTGGGTGGAGTGCAGAGTCTCCTGGCTTGTGATTGGCTCTGTTTCTGGCCGCCAAAAAGCAAAACGGCGGGAGCTGCCATTTTCTCGAGCGGGCGAAGTATTCGTCCGAGCAACGAGCAGTTTCGAGTACCCTAATGCTCGACCGAGCATCAAGCTCGGACGAGCATGTTCGCTCATCTCTAGTCAGGATGCATTTGGAGAGCCCTAGTGGTATCAAAACATAGAAGAACCCTTAAAAGTGTCACCATTTTGGAAAGTACACCCCTTGGAGAATTGAGCAAGGTATAATATGTGTATTTGCCCTTACAGGTGTTTGATTCAATTATGCCCCAAAAAAAGAAAAAGATGAAAATTTTCCCAAAATAGTAATGTGGTGTTTGGGGGGACTTTCACTTTCTTTTATTATTTATTTTTATTTTTAAAAACCTTTATTTATTGTTTTAACTTTTTTTTACAGGTAATGACATCTAAGCTTGAACAAGTGATCCAACATCCACTTAGCCATCATATACAGGAACCATTGTCTGCTGCTGCTGTGATTGCTTGCTGCTCTGCCTCAGGTCACATATATGAGCTCTGAGTTGTGATTGGTTACTATAGGCAATGAGTATAAGATGCTTATATGTGAGGTAAGATCTATAGGGATACAGAGATAGGGGAAGATTTATCAGAACTGTCTGAGGTAAAACTGGTCCAGTTGCCCATGGCAACCAATCAGAGATCAGCTTTAATTTTATAAACAGCTGTGCAAAAATGAAACTTGAGCTCTGATTGGTTGCCAACGGCAACTAGAGCAGTTCTTCTCTCAGACACTTAAATCTCTCCATAGACAAAGTGACAGTTGGAGACAGAGACAGTCCCCAAGAGAGTGCCCAAGACAGACAATCACTGGAATGAGAGTGTCCGATACAGACAGTCACTGGAATGAGAGTGTCTGAGGCAGACAGTCACTGGAATGAAAGTTCCCGAGACAGACAGTCACTGGAATGAGAGTGTCGACACAGACAGTCACTTGAATGAGAGTGTCCGAGACAGACAGTCACTGGAATGAAAGTACCCGAGACAGTGTCACTGGAATAAGAGTGCCCGAGACAGTGTCACTGGAATGAGAGTGCCCGAGACAACGTGACTGGAATGAGAGTGCCCGAGACAGACAGTGTCACTGGAATGAGAGTGCCCGAGACAGACAGTCACTGGAATGAGAGCGCCCGAGACAGACAGTGTCACTGGAATGAGAGTGCCCGAGACAGACAGTCACTGGAATGAGAGTGCCCGAGACAGACGGTCACTGGATTGAGAGTGCCTGAGACAGACAGTCACTGAAAGAGACTGCCAGAAACAGACAGTGTCAGTGATAGTGATGGTCAGTAATAGAGACAGTCAGAGACAATCTATAGATACATATAAAATATTTTTTGTTAACCAATTTTATTTTTTACAGCTAACAGCAGTTATTTGCTATCCTGGGCAATACCTAGGGCAATGCAGCTAGTTAGTAATCAGTCTTCTAATCCTTATCTTTTCAGGTAGCCAGGTAACTGTACTATATTTGCAATGTAGGAACTTCTGCACGCTGCAAGTGTCAATCCTGCTTAGAACAGTTACACACGAACCTGTGAAGCCCGTGTATAATACTGTATGGTGCCACAATCCCACAAGCTACACACAGCGCAGTCCTAGGGAGTCCCTGCATTATTTTGTTAATATAATAGTTAACAGTGATAAATGTAATACTTGTTACAGTTCTGGGGCAGCTGTTTCTATATAATACAGCCCGAGGGATCATGAAACCAAATAGCACACATTCGTGTGTAACAGGCCTTAAACTTAGTGCATCCGGGGTTTTTTTTTGTGTACTCAGTTTAATGGGCGTGTTACATGATGAATGAATGTTACCAATGAGGCAGAGCAGAGACTCTAAGAAGCTTTATATTGGATGCAGAAGGTGACCCAGAGGATCTGCAAGTTTTATCTAGTCAACCAATCTAGACCTAGAAGATTGATGTCATTAGGGAAAATTGGCCAAATTTTACTTTTCTGTAATTTTACGGATATGGAGGCTGCATTACTTCCTACAAATAAGCTAGATATAATTGTCATAATAAATATTAACACAATTAAATATAATATTAATCACAGGAGGTAAATGCATTACTAATATGTACGGTAAGTTATTAGACAAAAAATATTCATACTTCATACAGTTTAGTGGCATTATAGATATTTTATCATAACCCGTATTATCCCTACTGTCAGACTTGTAGGTGTGGATCCTCTGGACCACTGCAGACGATGACACAAGCCACTACCTGGGACCGGAGTAAACGTGGTACCCAGTTTTCACCAGAGCCCACCGCAAGGCGGGTTAGACAAGCTGCGGCTTGGTACCCCCAGGTCATTCCTCAGGCATGACTTGTCTGCAGTGGCGGCCAAGGTAGAAGTACAGAGATGGCAGACAATCTCCTGGTCGAAGTCCAGGCACAAGGTCAGGGCAGGCGGCAGAGGTGCAATGTCAGAGTCCGGTCCAGAGTCAGCAACAGGAGGTCCAAGCAGGAGGGTACGGGAACACAGCACACAGGACAGCAGCACGGAGGAACACTGGTACACGGGAACACGGAGGAGGTCAGGTAACACTGGAACACGAAGGAGGTCAGGTAACACTGGAACACGGAGGAGGTCAGGTACACAGGAGACACAGGAACGCAGAAGACACAGGTTTCGCAGGCAAATCGCAGAATAGCTTGCAGGAAGAGGCAGGCTTATATAGAATTAGTTAAATGGCCAGCGCCAATTAATGGTGCACTGGCCCTTTAAATCTTAGCGAGCCGGCGCGCGCGCACCCTAGGAGAAGCGCTGAGCCGCGGGAGCAGCAGAGGACGCTGTGGGAGCCGGGGAAGGTGAGGGAAGCCGGACACCGGACCTCGGGGAGGCACGGGTGCACCCGCGATCCGAGACATCATACAGATGTATAGTAATTTCCTACTGAAGTGATCCTGTGAATTACTGTCCCAGTAAAACGTTATTTAGTGCGACACATGGTAGTTATCATGTGGTAATTACATTTTTGGCACAACTGGCTACATTCTGGAAGTAAAATCCCCTAAATGCAATAAAAAAGCACAATTATGCAAAAAATAGCAAGGTACCTCTGGGAGGTTTTCTGTAATTTAGCACAGGAAATGAGTCTCCATACAGGTAATATTCTGTATGGAGGAATCATATAATAGTATGGGAGAAGCAGTGCTGCATCTGTCATTTAGCTTTTTTAATTTGGGGGGGGGGGGGATTTGTGATGCCTTTTAGTATATCTAGAAAACAGTACACCATATAGACTGCCGTTCAATAGTCCAGTTTTAAGAAATTACCCCATTGACTACAGTCTAATGGCAGCTCACTGTAGACAATCTCTGTTTTGATCCATTTATCTATTTGTATGTATTTAAAGGGGTATTTCCACTAAGACAAGATCCTTAAATATACTCAGGATAAAAAAATAACATTCTCTAATTCACTGTTATTAACAAAAATACAGCATTTCACAGACATAATTCCAACTTGTCTCTATCACTCCTGGTGTTTACAATTTTGGTTTACCCTGGATCTGACCGTAAATCTTCTAACTATGGATGGACAATTCCCTCCCTCCTGCATTGCAGGAGAAGGGGGAGCGGTAGGAGGCAGACAGCACAGGCACTTCACGGATCAGCCGTGCTTCTAGCAGTGTTGGGAGGACATAGGAGAAGTTGCTCTACAAAGAAGATAAGCTCTGGATCCTAGGGGAGTGGGTAACATAGTAGTGCTGACTCTGTTTTATTGATTAGGTCAGGCAGAAGAGTTGAGTTTGTTATTGTGCATCTCATGACTCTGATCTGTCTCATCTCTCTTTTCCTGTGGGCAAAACAGACTGTAGACTGTTCAGAAGCTAAATGAAAATGTATATACACCTGTACCTTGATAATCTAAGCCCATTGTCAGCACACAACATCTCATGGCACAAAGGAATCATGAAGTGTCTGCTTAGAGAGTCTCCGCCCACACTCTGAAATCTTACACTGACCATCATTGAGTGATAGAAGCTAAGGCAACAATAAAACTGAGTAAAATTTCAAATTAACGGGTCAAAATTATCTTTATTGTGTAAACATCACTAGGGGATTAAAATTTTAGCTCTTTCTTTCATGAACAAACCCCTTTAATGTGTGTATGCCATTTAAATGGCAATTCCAATTTTTATAAATTTTATAATATCTTGACTGCTAGTCTTTCAGATCATCAATACCACTGATTTGTTGCCTTAGTTGATGAGAGAATAAGGCATCAAGATTTTTACAATTTTTGGAACATTGTTTGTCCCAAGTAATGTCCAAAATTGGTTTGATAATTGTGCTATAAGGTAGTTTAGATTTCTTTTTATATTGCACTAGAATTCTGCCGTATTTTTTCATAAATGTTCCCTGCTGTATGAGCATGACCATATATCAGCTGATATTGACCTGTCCATTCCATCCTTAAAGTAAACATTTTACCATCAGTGCTGTGGAGTTTGTGGTAATACTTCCAAAGAAATAAAATAACATTGGATATTATTGTGAGTAAATTAGTTGAACGCGTCATTTGAAATCTGCATTTTGTACTTGTCTATTGAAACAAAAATGATGATTTATGGTAATTCTCACCTGTGTATTGTTGAGCCAGGAGCGAGCGCACAATCGGCATGAGTCGCAGCAGATGGGCATTCTGGCAGACAACAACAGCGGGGATCGCGCAGGGACCAGGTAAGTAAATGTGCCCCTTAATGTTAATAGGTATATATGGTATATCATGGGCTTAGGCATATCATAGGCATATCATGGTATATAAGGTTGGAAAAAGACACAAATCCATCAAGTCTAATCGACAATGTTAATAAAGGAGTTTAGGACATTATACTATGGCTTCCACAAGAAAAATCATATTGGTTTCAAAAACATGATGGCCACCATTTCAAATATAGTTAGTATGGTGACATATAGATAACATAAAAAAATGAAAATATGCAGGGACCCAGTCGAGTCAGGGCTGGGTTGTCAATGGAGCACGATACAAATACTGAATCAAAGTCAAAGGACAGACCCAGGGACGACAACCAGGGGCGGACTGGCCATAGTACCCACCGGGAATTTTCCCGATGGGCCGGTCGGTCCTGGGCCGGTGTGGGGCCGGTGCAGAGCTCGTCCGGGGCCGGTCCGCACTCCCTCCCTTCAACTTTTCATCTAATCTATAGTACCTGCATCGTATGATGCTTCTGCGTCTGTGTATACACTCAGTGGAGGAGCGCTGACACCTACCAGATATCAGCCTGCCTCCTTGTAGCTCCGCGGCTTGATGTGAGAGGCGCGGAGCAGTGACGTCACTATCCTGCGCCTCTACACCAAGCTGCAGAAGACCGGGGTCGAGACGAACCTGCGCCATAGAGGTGAGTATTATGGGTTTTTTTTTGCTCAAATTATAGAATTGGGACATTAAATCTTTATCTGGGGCGGGGGGGGGGGGTGTGTGACATTATTCTTTATGTGGGGCTGGCAGGGGGCATACATTATATGTCTGGGGCGGGGGGGGGACATTATTCTTTATCTGGGGCTGGCAGGGGGCATAAATTATATGTCTGGGGTGGGGTGGGCATTATTCTATATCTGGGGCTAGCAAGGGGCATTGATTATATGTCTGGCGTGCGGGGGGGGGCATTATTCTATATTTGGGGCTGTCAGGAGGCATTAATTCTATGTCTGGAGCGGGCTGGGTCCATTAATTCTTTTTCTGGGGCTGACTGGGGCCATTAATTCTTTTTCTGGGGCCGACTGGGGCCATTAATTCTATTTCTGGGGTAGGCTGGGGCCATTAATTCTATATCTGGGGCAGGCTGGGGCCATTAATTCTATGTCTGGGGCAGGCTGGGGCCATTAATTCTATGTCTGGGGCAGGCTGGGGCAAATCATTCTATGTCTGGGGTAGGCTGGGGCCATTAATTCTATGTCTGGGGCAGGCTGGGGGCATTCATTTTATGACTGGGGAAGGCTGGGGCCATTATTATTACACCTGGGTCATAGTAGGAGCTCTATCAATACTGGGGGGGGGGGGGGTTAAGGGGGTTAAAGGAGAGAAAGAAGAAATAAAATATCCTATACTATTACAGTATGTTACATTATGGGGCACTATTTGTGTGGTGCTAATATTTCAGGGGGCTCTATTACAGTATTTGGGGCACAGTATTGGTGGTAGCAGAAGAAGGGACAATGGGAAAGTGCAGAACATAAGACGTCTGTGTGGTAAACTCTGCAGGAAAGCTGTGTACCTGGAGGAAGAGACAAGGTGATGGTGGAACTATTGGAAAAGATGAGGAACGAGAACAATCAGGAGACGTCACCTGATGTCACTGGATGCAATAGGTGAGGATCTCATGTGTTTTTTGTAGCTGTATATGATAAATACTGATTTTTTTCATGTTCGCTTCTGTTTATATATGTAGTATTATAGTAGTTATATTCTTGTACATAGGGGGCAGTATTATAGTAGTTATATTCCTGTACATAGGGGCAGTATTATAGTAGTTATATTCTTGTACATGGGTGGCAGTATTATAGTAGTTCTATTCTCTTACATAGGGGGCAGGATTATAGTAGTTATATTCCTGTACATAGGGCACAGTATTATAGTCGTTATATTCCTGTACATAGGGGGCAGTATTATAGTAGTTATATTCTTGTACATAGTGGCTGTATTATAGTAGTTATATTCTTGTATTGTAGTAGTTTTATTTTGTATATAGAAGGCAGGATTGAATGTGTTATTCGAAATGTGTTATTGTAGCAATATTCTTGTACATAGGAGGCAGTATCAATATATTCTTTCTCTGAATTATACATGTATGGCACAGGGGAAAGGTATTTAAGGCTTACCGGGTCGTGTGTTTGCATCATTTACTGATCGACAGGTCACATTCTTTGCACATTAAATTCACTTAATGCAAAACAAGAACATCTTTTCCAGTAATGCCATCTACCAACAATTTGTCTGTTATAACCCCATCCACATTATCTGACCACACCCACTTGTTTTGACTCCGCCCATAAAATGGGGCCACTTTCATAGTTTTTCCAGGGCCATTTTAAATTCCCAGTCCGCCCCTGACGACAACACAGAAGTTCAGTAAGAAGCAGTATTGCTTCAGCACCTCCCATAGAGAAAAGGGGCTTTTCTCTTACAACGGATGTGCAATGACACATGAGGATAGAGTGCTCGAGTTCTTCATGCCTCAAGACATGGACATCATGACCCAAGAGTTTCCAGCAGACAATTGAAGGAAATAAATATCCAGAACAATACACAATACATGAAACAAGTTGACATTCAACAGCAGCAGAGATTGCAAATAGTGGTGACTATACCTACCTACCTTGTAAAGTAACATTGTTGCAAGGAACAACCTGAACTTTAAGATTTACTGGTAGTGAAATTGGAAAGTTATCTTCTGTCTACAACTGTATATGTAAGCATGAGACACACAGCTCCACATATAAAATGCAGAATAAGGAGCCACCGACAGCTTCTCACTCTGGTGGTTATACTGTGGGACAGGGTATAGTTAGTACAACGTTAAAAAATTCTGTCCAGCTGCTACCGTCACAATATCTTGCAAATCCTATTTATTCTATGTCTGGGGTAGGCTGGGGCCATTAATTCTATGTCTGGGGCAGGCTGGGGGCATTCATTTTATGACTGGGGAAGGCTGGGGCCATTATTATTACACCTGGGTCATAGTAGGAGCTCTATCAATACTGGGGTGGGGGGGGGTTAAGGGGGTTAAAGGAGAGAAAGAAGAAATAAAATATCCTATACTATTACAGTATGTTACATTATGGGGCACTATTTGTGTGGTGCTAATATTTCAGGGGGCTCTATTACAGTATTTGGGGCACAGTATTGGTGGTAGCAGAAGAAGGGACAATGGGAAAGTGCAGAACATAAGACGTCTGTGTGGTAAACTCTGCAGGAATGCTGTGTACCTGGAGGAAGAGACAAGGTGATGGTGGAACTATTGGAAAAGATGAGGAACGAGAACAATCCAGGGATACGTCACCTGATGTCACTGGATGCAATAGGTGAGGATCTCATGTGTTTTTTGTAGCTGTATATGATAAATACTGATTTTTTTCATGTTCGCTTCTGTTTATATATGTAGTATTATAGTAGTTCTATTCTTGTACATAGGGGGCAGTATTATAGTAGTTATATTCCTGTACATAGGGGCAGTATTATAGTAGTTATATACTTGTACATGGGTGGCAGTATTATAGTAGTTCTATTCTCTTACATAGGGGGCAGGATTATAGTAGTTATATTCCTGTACATAGGGCACAGTATTATAGTCGTTATATTCCTGTACATAGGGGGCAGTATTATAGTAGTTATATTCTTGTACATAGTGGCTGTATTATAGTAGTTATATTCTTGTATTGTAGTAGTTTTATTTTGTATATAGAAGGCAGGATTGAATGTGTTATTCGAAATGTGTTATTGTAGCAATATTCTTGTACATAGGAGGCAGTATCAATATATTCTTTCTCTGAATTATACATGTATGGCACAGGGGAAAGGTATTTAAGGCTTACCGGGTCGTGTGTTTGCATCATTTACTGATCGACAGGTCACATTCTTTGCACATTAAATTCACTTAATGCAAAACAAGAACATCTTTTCCAGTAATGCCATCTACCAACAATTTGTCTGTTATAACCCCATCCACATTATCTGACCACACCCACTTGTTTTGACTCCGCCCATAAAATGGGGCCACTTTCATAGTTTTTCCAGGGCCATTTTAAATTCCCAGTCCGCCCCTGACGACAACACAGAAGTTCAGTAAGAAGCAGTATTGCTTCAGCACCTCCCATAGAGAAAAGGGGCTTTTCTCTTACAACGGATGTGCAATGACACATGAGGATAGAGTGCTCGAGTTCTTCATGCCTCAAGACATGGACATCATGACCCAAGAGTTTCCAGCAGACAATTGAAGGAAATAAATATCCAGAACAATACACAATACATGAAACAAGTTGACATTCAACAGCAGCAGAGATTGCAAATAGTGGTGACTATACCTACCTACCTTGTAAAGTAACATTGTTGCAAGGAACAACCTGAACTTTAAGATTTACTGGTAGTGAAATTGGAAAGTTATCTTCTGTCTACAACTGTATATGTAAGCATGAGACACACAGCTCCACATATAAAATGCAGAATAAGGAGCCACCGACAGCTTCTCACTCTGGTGGTTATACTGTGGGACAGGGTATAGTTAGTACAACGTTAAAAAATTCTGTCCAGCTGCTACCGTCACAATATCTTGCAAATCCTATTTATTCTTTCTAGTGCTGAAAGTTGATAAGTAAGGAGCTTTAAACCATTGTCCTTTCTATTTCTGAGATTTTGTATAGTTTGTAGCTGGACATAATTTTTTAACATACTTATACGTTTGTGTTTTTTTTGGACTTGCACTGGAGTTGTAGCTACCTCCTGAGACTGCTTTATAAGTTTGATTTCACTTGTATAAACCCATAAATGCTGAGTACATGACAAACCAAAGAACAATGCTCATATCTATATATGATATCCACATATGATTTGGCTATATTCAATATAGTATCTATAAATGCAGTAAGCCATTAGGAAAATATTCAGTGATAAAAAGATTTTACACAGCAGATTATATATGAAATAATTCTTCTAAACCAGACCTGGGCATTGTATATCCCACGAGCCACATCCGACCCTTTAACTATCTCTGACCGATCCATCTGACCGATCCATCTGACCGATCCATGTGAGATTGTTGTAAAATTGAGCTCCCCCTCCCAATCATTAAATAATGGTGTTATTAGGTCTTTCATATATTTATTGAATCATTGTAGTGTTTTATTTACTGAATAATGTATATAGGCATTTGGTAGAAATGAGTTTATATTAGTTTTAGTATACTGGTGTGCCACTCTAAAACCATTCCAATTTATCATGAGGCCCGATGGGAGAATTAATTGCCCACCCATGCTCTAAACTGTAATGCATTTTTATAATAATTCACTCAATATAAAGCATCCAACAGACATATTATAATTCCTATTTTCTCATAGATATTTCTATTTTTCACATTATAGCCCAATATATTTTCATTGAGCTATTGAATTGTCTTCTCTAATGTGGAGCGCACACCTATACAGGCAGTCCCCAGGTTACCTACAGGAAAGATTCTGTAGGTTTGTTCTTAAGTTGAATTTATATGTAAGTCAGAACTGTATAGTTTATAATTGTAGCCCCAGACAGAATTTTTTGGTCACTGTGACAAATGGATTTTTAAAAATGTTGTCATAAGAACCAGGATTAACAATAAAGCTTAATTCCAGACACCTTTAATAACTGTTATAGATGTTTATTGTAGGCTAGGACTAAATTACAGTAAATTACCAATATTCAGAGGTCCGTTTGTAACTAGGGGTTGTCTGTTAGTCGGGTGTTCTTAAGTAGGGGACCGCCTGTACCTGTATGAGATATGTAGAAAATGTCTATTGTCTGTAGGCTTAAATATTATATGCTGATAGTTTTTACACATCTGGGCACAGGATATTTATTAGTAATTACTTTTCATTTTGTATTATTCAGTTGTCCATCTGGATCCTTCGCATATTTTGGAATTTATATTTTATTTAACTCCCATGAATCAAAATAAGTGAGTATTTGAATTAAAAGCCAAAGCCATCTGCCGTCTAGCATTGTGTAATCCAGCTGGTATACATGAAACATATATCACACTGTGATACCATTCATAGTGACAAAGATAATTTTTCCAAATTGCAAGGTCACCATTGATAAGAGATTCAATTAACAGTCTGCCAACACATAGTATGAAAAGAAAATTTGGGATGAAGAGTCAAGCGACAAGCATAAAAAGCCCATGTGCTGATGATTTCTCCCAATTTTTCTCAAGAGTCAAAACTTATTCAGTGAAAAAGCAGGAAAATAATAAAGATTTAAGAATTGTGTCCCCTAAGTTTGGATTAGAGATCATGAAACCCAGTGGACTTAATTATGGTCTTTGGATCCACGTGTTCAGTGCCACTAGCAGCTCCAGGAGCTGGAAGACAATGCTTTCTCAACTTGTGCAAGGTCTCAGATAAGTGAATGTGTACTTTGATGCTTCCCTCTGAGCCCTATACAGTCTTCTCTCCATAGCGGCTACTAATGCATTACGGCTTGAACAAAGTTGAAAAGCTCTTGGAAAACTTGCCTGAAAAATCACTGAATAAGATTCATTCAGGTTATGTAAGTATAATGCACAGTATATGTAAAATATTTTACATGAAATACATTTTAAAAAATCTGTCAAACATTAGATTCAATTGGGGTCAAAAAGCAGCATATCTAAAGAGAAAACTTGTTGAATTGGGTCATTGCATTGCATTGAGGGTGAAAATGGTATTAACCCCTTAATGACCTGGCCCTTTTTTGTTTTTTCTTTTCCATTTTTCACTCCCCACCTTCAAAAATCTATAACTTTTTTATTTTTACACGTAAAGAGCTGTGTGAGGGCTTGTTTTCTGCATAACAAATTGAAATTCATAGTGATGGTATTAAATATTCTATGCCATGTTCTAATACCGAGAGGCAGGAAAAAAAATTCAAATGCAGTGAAATCGGTTAAAAAAAACGAATTTGCTCCTTTTTTTCCTTGTGGGCTTGGACATTACGGATTTCACTGTGCGCCCCAAATGACATGTCTACTTTATTCTTTGGGTCGGTACGATTGTGGAGATACCAAATTTGTATAGGTTTTATAATGTTTTCTTACATTTACACAGAATTAAAACTTGATTTTGCCATCTTCTGGCACTAATAACTTTTTCATACTGGTTTACGGAGATGTTGGTGGTGTAATTTTGTGCAAATTGTGATGGTATTTTTGGAGGCAGCGATACCTAATGTGTTTGTGATTATTACTGTTTATTTATATTTATATCAGTTCCGGGGAAAGGGGGATAATATTAAATTTTATGTTCTTTTATTATAATTTTTTTTTTTACTTTTTATTTTTACTTTCACTATTTTTCAGACCCCCTAGGGTCTGATCAATCATACCATATACTGCCATACTATGGTACGGCAGTATATGGGGATTTTCTACCTCATTCATTTAAATGTGCAAATCGCATATTTTAATGAATGGGTTGAAGCGAGACAGCCTCGGGTTTTCGGAAGACACGAGGCTATCATTCCGACCGATCGCTGCTCTCCGATGACGTTACGGCGTCATCTCTCCAGGACTTCAAGATATTAACCCATGAATAGAAATATGAGCATATAAAGAACTTTTGACAGGTGACATCATAGACTGCAGAACGGCTTGTAACCTAATAAAGGTAAATATTCCATATATATAAATATATATATATATATATATATATATATATATATATATATATATAAATATATATATATACATACATATACAATGTATTATCATAATCAGGGAAGGAATTTTTTGGACTATAAGACGCACTTTTTAGCAAGAAAAAATCTTGTTAAAAAGTGCCTGCATCTTATAGAGCGAAGGTTAGGAGGATCCAGCACTGCCAAACCCTCCTGACCGCTGCAATGGAGATCAGGTGATGCCCTGACATAAAGCTGAACCCGATCTCCCAGAGAGGAGAGGGTCCGTACTGCTCTCCCCTCCACCTGGTGTCCTACAGGTACAGGAGCTGCAGTGATTTCATAATCATGTGACTCTTCACATGCTTCTTACATCACCACATACGTCTGAGAATGGGGGCATAGCTGAACTGTGTGTGTGTATAGCTGTGTGTATAGCTGGGCTTTGTGTGTGTGTATAGCCATGTTGTGTGTGTATAACTGGGCTGTGTGTGTATAGCTGAGATGTGTGTGTATATAGCTGAGCTGTGTGTGCATAGCTGTGCTGTGTGTGTGTGTATAGCTGTGCTGTGTGTGTATATCTGTGCTGCGTGTGTGTGTGTGTATAGCTGGGCTTTGTGCGTGGGTATAGCTGGGCTGTGTGTGTGTGTGTATAGCTGAGCTGTGTGTGCATAGCTGAGCTTTGTGTGTGTAGTGCTGTGTGTGTATATCTGTGCTGTGTGTGTGTGTGTGTGTATAGCTGGGCTTTGTGCGTGGGTATAGCTGGGCTTTGTGTGTGTGTGTGTGTATAGCTGAGCTGTGTGTGTATAGGTGTGCTGTGTGTGCATATCTGGGAAGTGTGTGGGTATAGCTGAGCTGTGTGTGTGTATAGCTGAGCTGTGTGTATGTATGTAAAACTGGGCTGTGTGTGTGTGTATAACTGGGCTGTGTCTGTGTGTGTGTATAGCTGGGCTGTGTGTGTGTGCAGCTGGGCTGTGTGTGTCTATAGCTGAGCTGTGTTTGTGTGTATATAGCTGAGCTGTGTGTGTGTAACTGTATGGATGGAGCAGATCTGTGTGTGCTGTGCTTTAGTGCGACCAACAGGGGTATTTTAATTGGCTTAAAATATATTTTTCCTTTTTGGGAAGCCTACATCTGGGGTGTGTCCTATAGTAAGAATTATAGTCCGAAAAATACGGTAAATATTCAAATATTTAAAATATTCACATAGTTCTATGAATTTAGTAGTTATTACTTGCTCTCCTGCCTTGATGTAAGTGTGCTTTCAGAGCGCATGGTCTGCAATGCCTGCACATTTAACCCCTTAATGACCTGGCCTTTTTTTGTTTTTTTCATTTCTATTTTTCACTCCCCACCTTCAAAAATATAAAAAGTCTTTTGAATTTGGCCGCTGTTTTCCGTTACAGGGGTTAAACGCAGTGAAAAAACTTTATCATATTTTGATATATCGGACATTTTCGGACATAGCAATACCTAATGTATTTATGATTTGTACTATTTATTAATATTTTTCTCAGTTTTAGGGAAAGGGGGTGATGTGAATTTTTAGGTTTTTTATTATAATTTTTTTAAAAAACGTTTTTGTATTTTTATTTTCACTATTTTTCAGACTCCCAAGGGTACTTTAACTCCAGGTTGTCTGACAAATCCTAACATATACTGCCATACTACAGTATGGCAGTATATGGGGATTTTCCTCCTGACATTGTAATGATAGGTTTAACACGGGTCAGCCACAGGTCCTCGGAAGACCTGAGGCTGTCTTGGCGACATATTACTACTCCCCAATGATGTCACGGGGACCGACGATTCTCGGCAAGATGGCGGTGTGCAGGCAGCGATCGGCGGAAAAACACCCGCATCAACAGAATTTTAACTTGAAATTGTGAAATTCTAAATTGCCTAAATTTAATCCAGAAGTTGTCAAATTCATTATTTACTGAATTTAAACTTGCTACTGTCAAATTCTGCATTTCCTGAATTTTCATTTAAAATTGTCAAATTTCACAGTACCAGAATTTTAACTTGAAATTGCCAAATTCCATATTGCTTGAAGATGTCACATTCTTTATTACCTAAATTTAAACCTGACATTTTCAAATTCTTCATGACCTGAATTTACACTTGAAATTGGCAAATTCTCTTGAATTCTAACTGAATTTTAACCTTTACAGGACTTAGCCCTTTTTTATTTTTATGTTTGTTTTTTACTCCCCTCATTCCTAAAGTAATATTTTTTTAATTTTTACATTTACAGTGATGTGTTAGGACAAATTGTACTTTTAAGTGCTGCCATTTAATATTCTGTGCAATGTACATGAAAGCTGGAAAGCACAGTGAAATTGACAAAAAAACATTTGTGGAGTTTTCTTGTGGGCTCTGTTTTAACAGGTTTTATTCTGTGCTCCAAATGACACTTTCACTTTATTCTTTGGGTCTGTATGATCACAGGTATACCAAATTTATATCGATTTTATTAGGTTTGAATAGATTTTAAAAAAAGAAAAAAAATTTACATAAAAAAAATATTTTTAATTTTGCCAACTTTTTCATACTTTGGTGTATAGACCTAGTCACATGAACAACTAACATACTCATAGGATCATGTGCACGCTCATTACAGCTGAAAGAGGCTGCTAGAACAGTCAATCAGGCATCTGCAGAGCATCCAACTGGGTGTGGAACTGCAGGCAGGAAAAATGTATCCTTTATCCTGAAAAAGTTCTGACACCTAGGATACACTGGATAATACCCTTGGTATTAGCCCAAAGCCCAACCAGTCAAAGCACAGTCCTTAATAACATAAAAAAATTAAGAGAGCTACTAAAAAAAATTACCAAGAACCAGGGTGTACATCAATCCAAGACAAATGATCTGAAAATGGATTGAGATGTTAATTGGATGTGTAAGAAAAAAAAAATGAAGTGACAACTTTATGGACACATAATTATTTTTGCCAGCTATGAAACCACAGAAGAAAGAAAACATTAAAAAAATGTTACATGAAGATTTGAAGACTTAACATCTTAGAAACAGTACACTCATTTTCTCTTGGTCTTTTATTTGTAACACTGCTAGAGAAAACGGCATTTGTCTGACAAACCAGACTATACAGAACAGAATATTTTTCATATACTTATAAACATGAATGGTCATTAAAAAAATCAGAGATTATGAAACCTTGTTAATGTATCCAAATGACATGTGTTACAATGCTCTACATAAACTCTCGCCAACACCTTCCAGTTTCTTCTCTGAACTATTGACCTCTTTCTGCAGCATTGAATTCATACATTTTCAGCTCGACTTTCATCACTTAAAGGAAGGCGTTCAATTTCTTTTGTAACCAATGTAATAAAAGTAATTTCATTATCATCACTGCCCTTCCAAGACTGAATTCACAGTAGGTGTAATTGTATGACCATTGTATAATATACATTAGAACTGCAAAGCATTTATTAGGCCTTCTATCATTTCTGTTTTGTCGCACTATGAATGCCATAATCGATGTCTTCTTTGAACGCTTGTAGCAATACAGAGTTTATAATAAATGCTGCTTAGTTGTATTTAGAAAAAAGAAAAAAGTTTTCCAAAATTGAAATGAATAAAGCTTAGGAAAAAAACTTAGATCCTTAAGTCTTTTATTTGTATTTTATAAACTTGTATTGCATCATCATTCTGTCCAAGGTCATCAACCTCTGTCCAAGGTTATGGCGGCTGCTGTCTTGACTGAGAAGTATATGGCCACATACACAAATAAACTGGAACTAAATAATTCAGTTGCAGAAATTTTCGGACATGTTGTGTGCAGTGAGGGGAGTAGATAGGCTGTGAAATCATCTATTAGAAATAATGATGTAATGATGGGTCACTGGTATTACCTAAATAGATGTCATTATTCAGGGAGTAGGAGGAGATAAGCTGTGACATCATCTATTGTCAGTAGCAATATAATAATGGATCAGTGGTGTTATCTATATAGTGGTCATTATACAGGGAAGAGGAGAAGATAAGCTGTGAAATCATCTATTCACAGTGATGATGAAGTGATGGGATTGTGGTAGTGATGAGCAGATATGTCGAAGTTCTGGTTAATTGAGTTTGGACGAATTTCCTGGGAACTTGAACCCCATACAAATCAATGGGGACCAGAATTTTAACAACCAAAAATCGTTGTAAAATGGGGGTAGTAAGTGGAAGAACAACATAATATGGGGTAAAAGGGCAAAAGAGATGCAAAAATTGGTAGAGAAAGTACTGAAAAAAATGAACATTTTTTATTACCAATGAAATAATTTAAAAAAAAAATAAAAATAAACCTAAAGAATAAATAACGGTAAAGACTTATCCAGAAGCAATGGGAAATCCATATAAACCCTTCCTTTCAATGTCGGTAAAAACGCAATCAGTATTCATACCTACTTATACTCTAGGTCAGTGATGGCTAACCGTTTAGAGCCTGAGTGCCCAAACTACAACCAAAAGCCACTTATTTATTGTAAAGTGCCAGCACAGCAGTAATTTATCTCTCGTTGTTCTTTGACTACTTTCAATCAGCCTCCTAAGGACACCAACAGAGTTGAAAGAAGTAGGGCAAATTCACCTATCATTGTAGGAAGATTCTGTAGGAAGATTCTTTGAGTCTTTTCTGGTGAACTTCATTCTGGGGTGATGGCCTGGGTGCCCACAGATAAGGCTCCGAGTGCCGCCTCTGGC
The DNA here is from genome assembly GCA_019512145.1 of Engystomops pustulosus. Taxonomy (NCBI): domain Eukaryota; kingdom Metazoa; phylum Chordata; class Amphibia; order Anura; family Leptodactylidae; genus Engystomops; species Engystomops pustulosus. The sequence goes on from CM033650.1 coordinate 37,914,091, forward strand.
ACTAGTGCCATAGGTTCGCCACCACTGCTCTAGGTGGTAATAGAAGCAATTGGAAAAACACAAACCTTTCCTCTCACTGTGGCCAAAAACGCGATGAATTTCAGACCCAGTTATTCTTTCTGTGGTAAAAGAAGCAATGGAATAACCATACAGCATTTCTCTCACTGGGCTTAAAATGCAGCTTCTTCGCTATCTAAGGGTATGTAGTTTGAAATGCAGCTTCTGCCGTATCTGTATGTTTTAGATTGGCAATGCAACTTCTACAGTATTTGACTGTTGGAGATTGGAAATGCAGCTACAGAAGATTTCGACACCTTCCTCAGTTAGTGCTGTCAGGCTGAGAAGACATCATCTATCTTGTTCACTTCAATTGGCAGTTTGAACAGTGCTCTAGTGGCCGTGCTGCTGATTTTATCCTTCATGACCAGCTCTCTGCAGCCTATTTCTGGACTAACAATGGCGAACATGCTATGACTCTCAGAGCAGGTTTCCAACTGTCATAAATGCACAGTGGGGCACATTTACTTACCCGTCCAGAGGAGTTCACAGAATTGCATTGTCTGACGATACTGATTCACTAAGATTCTGCGCCCGATATTGTGGACGTGTCGCTTCCCCGCTGGGGTCTGGCAGAGTTCACCTTCTTCTACCTGGTACATGTAAGTGCTTGATCTTGCGACACAATTTGAAAGTTAAACCCCGCGCTCAGTCTGAATCCATCGGCCCATCCCCCGATTTCTGTCGCATAAAAGACACAATCCCCTGTTAAATACCAGTCACAGCCATGCAAAACCCGAAAACACAGGAAAGTCCAACAAAACTGCGTCCGAAAGTGTGTATCTAGGGACACACCAATGAGCCGATCCCTCTGCTGGATGACAGGAAGCAGCATCTTTGCCCCCTCCCATGAATTGTTCTGAAAAGTGTGCATTAAGTTCACTGCTTGTCCTTGCAGAAGCTGAAATGTCGTCATATAGGTCCTGTCGCCCCCAGGAGAATATTACTTCCTGGATATTAAATGACCTGCATTGATGTCATGATTACATGACCTGCAGGAGAAGGAAGTGTACAGATGGGAGAATATTACAGGAGGTAAGGGGGAAAAATGGGAAGGAATAAATGATAAAGGACACGGGAGGGCTCACAACAAACTTTTTTTTCAAACGATTTTAAAGGGATTTTTGTGGCCATTAAATGTCATTTTTTTTTCACCTAGGCATAACATTAGTCAAGGCTGTAACATTACAATATGTATACAGGTAACATTTAGGCCAAAGCTTATTTTTTTACTTTAGTGTATATTTTGTATATACCTTTGATCCCCAATGATGTGAATCACAGTGATAAGATGGCTGCGCCTTGCCTTCACGGGAGTATAAGTCCCATGATCATTTTCCCCTTCTCATGACCTACTATGCACCATTGCTATAGGCAGCTCATCAACTGGCGGCGTGCTGGAGTGCAGTATTATCCCCATGCCAACCGTAAGCACCAAATACCGGCCAACTTAATGGGGATTACCTACAAATTCTGCCCCAAACAAATTTGTAATAAATGTTGTATTTCACCCATTGTTCCTTACTCACACATGTTCTTTATATATATATATATAAAATATTTTTCAAAAATCTATCCAATGTTACCAAACTTGGCCTCCAACTCCCATCACCTAGGGTTAGGGTGGAGAACGACTTTAAAACTTTAATGGGAACCCCCTTTTTATTGGAGAAAAATTACATTGTTTCAATCTTCATTGATAGATGGCGCTGTAACCAGCAAAAATCAAAATGGGTGGTTAAAAAAACATAAAAAATATATGAGAAAAATATTTATCCATTGATACTGAAGTTGACCCTATATTTTAATCTCCTGAGGTTGGGGAATCAAATTTTTTATGTAGAAACTACATTCTACAGAAACAGTGACGTGGACGTACTGTAGTACTTTTCTGTTCTCTCTGGGGTACTTGAATTTGGTAACATTTGATATTTGGTATATACACTCACCGGCCACTTTATTAGGTACACCATGCTAGTAACGGGTTGGACCCCCTTTTCCTTCGAACTGCCTCCAATTCTTCGTGGCATAGATTCACAAGGTACTGGAAGCATTCCTCAGAGATTTTGGTCCATATGACAGATGGCATCACACAGTTGCCGCAGATTTGTCGCTGCACATCCATGATGGCGAATTCCCGTCCCACCACATCCCAAAGATGCTCTATTGGATTGAGATCTGGTGACGTGGAGGCCATTTGAGTACAGTGACCTCATTGTCATGTCAAGAAACCAGTCTGAGATGATTCAGCTTATGACATGGCGCATGATCCTGCTGAAAGTAGCCATCAGATGTTGGGTACATTGTGGTCATAAAGGGTGGACATGGTCAGCAACAATACTCAGGTAGGCTGTGGCGTTGCAACAATGCCAATTGTTACCAAGGGGCCCAAAGAGTGCCAAGAAAATATTATCCCACACCATGACCACCACCACACCAGCCTGAACCGTTGATACAGGCAGGATGGATCCATGCTTTCATGTTGTTGACGCCAAATTCTGACCCTACCATCCGAATGTCACAGCAGAAATCAAGGACTCATCAGACCAGGACAACGTTTTTCCAATCTTTCACTGTCCAATTTCGATGAGTTGTGCAAATTGTAGCCTCAGTTTTGTTCTTAGCTGAAAGGAGTGGCACCGGTGTGGTCTTCTGCTGCTGTAGCCATCTGCCTCAAAGTTCGACGTACTGGCGTTCAGAGATGCTCTTCTGCCTACCTTGGTTGTAACGGGTGGCGATTTGAGTCACTGTTGCCTTTCTATCGCTCGAAAAACAGTTCTGGCCCTTCTCCTTGGACCTATGGCATCAACAAGGCATTTACGCCCACAAGAACTGCCGTCACGGGATGTTTTTTCTTTCCGGACCACTCTCTGTAAACCCTGGATGGTGTGCGTGAATCCCAGTAGCCTCAGCAGTTTCATGAAAATACTCAGACCAGCCCTTTTGGACCCCAACAACCATGCCACGTTCAAAGGCACTCAAATCACCTTTCTTCCCCATATGATGCTCGGTTTGAACTGCAGGAGATGTCTTGACCATGTCATAATGCCATAAATGCACTGAGTTGCCGCCATGTGATTGGCTGGATAAGAAAGTAAGTGGTTAACGAGCAGTTGGACAGGTGTACCTAATAAAGTGGCCGGTGAGTTTATGTATATATATGCTTATGCCTGTCCACACTTAAATATAATACCCCTATCCTACAACGCACAATTGACTGTACTATACACTCATAACATGTTCTTTATGATGACCAAAAAATGGAAGGCATGCATTACTTTACTATTACAACATGTCATATGGTCATGTACTGACTACACCTATCCTATGCATATATTGGAATTTGCTATAGATCTGTAAAGTGTTCCATGGAGCACACTTCATAGATCTTCAGCAACGACAAATATGGATAGAGATCGGAGAATTTGTAAAATTCGTTTCATCCCGATTCGCCAATTTTTTGAAAAAATTTGATTCGACCGAATAGAATCAAAACGAATCACGTTAAAAGACAGGCATTTCTGGCTGCAGAGAGCCTGTAGGGTGTTGTAGAATGTTGTGCCATGCTTTAAATATGAATAGGGAGCGTGGTTTGGTCTTCAAACAATGCTGTGTTTAGTGTGACCACGCACCATGACAGCTCGGCTCTTGAACGACTTCACTCTTAACGTTCCATGTGCATTACATATGGCCAACCCCCAAATAAGAGAGCCGGAGAAGCAGCCTGACAAAAGGTAACGTCTGTGCCAGACTCGAAAGGACCGAGCTGGGGCCAAGATCCACTATAACATAAAGAGCATCTTTTACATGACATCAGATGATTCCATTAGACACGCACGAACTGTTCTATTAAACCGTGGATACATGTGGAAAGCCCCACAAAATGTGCACTTACATAGGCCAACTTCCCCAAATAAGAGAAGCAGGAACGCAGCCTGACAAGGTAACGTCTGTGCCAGCTCCAAAGGACCGAGCTGAGGGCCAAGATCCACTAGAAACATCAAAGAGTGCACTCTTTTCACACATCAGATGATTCCATGATCACGACAGACCTGGTTCTATTAAACAGTGGATACATGTGAAGCTCAACAAAAGAGTGCAGAGGATGTTGGCAGTTAATTGTGCATTGACGTCACGTGTCATTTCCCTTCTTTTTTAACTACTGTATAAACTACTGGATAAACTACTGATTTGACACCGTGAATCTGGCTGTAATTTAGAGCACAAAAGGTATTGCAATGTGCGTTATACAGATACCCCACAAATGGACAGTGTAATTTTAGCGAAAATCACTGTATAAAACTAGGTGGATTTGACACGTGAATCTGGCCTGTAAACTACAGCCCCCAAGGTATGGCAATGTGCGTTATACAGACCCCACAACTGACAGTGTAATTTCAGCAAAATCATGTATAAACTTGTGGATTTGCACGTAAATCTGGCTGTAAAAAACTAGAGCCCCCAAAAGGTTGCAATGGATTATACGGATACCCCACAAAAGACAGTGTAATTTCAGCCAAAAATCACGTATGAAACTACGTGGATTGAAGGCTCCTCAATCTGGTGTAAATAGAGCCCCCAACACATATTGCAATGTGCGTGATACAGATACCCCACAACTGACAGTGTAATTTCAGCGAAAATCACTGTATAAACTATGTGGATTTGACACGTGAATCTGTCGAAAACTAGAGCCCCCAAAAGGTATTGCAATGTGCGTTATACAGATACCCCACAACTGACAGTGTCATTTCAGCGAAAATCACTGTATAAACTATGTGGATTTGACACGTGAATCTGGCTGCAAATTACAGCCCCCAAAAGGTATGGCAATGTGCGTTATACAGATATCCCACAACTGACAGTGTCATTTCAGCGAAAATCACTGTATAAACTATGTGGATTTGACACGTAAATCTGGCTGTAAACTAGAGCCCCCAAAAGGTATTGCAATGTGCGTTATACAGATACCCCACAACTGACAGTGTAATTTCAGCCAAAATCACTGTATAAACTACGTGGATTTCACACATAAATCTGTCTGTAAACTAGAGCCCCCAAAAGGCATTGCAATGTGCGTTATACAGATACCCCACAAACTGACAGTGTCATTTCAGCGAAAATCACTGTATAAACTATGTGGATTTCGCACGTAAATCTGGCTTTAAACTAGAGCCCCCAAAAGGTATTGCAATGTGCGTTATATAGATACCCCGCAACTGACACTGTAATTTCAGTGAAAATCACTGTATAAACTGTGTGGATTTCACAAGTAAATCTGGCTAGAACTGCTATTTGGAGTACACCGAACTCCCCTTAAAGAACAACCAGGGATTGGTCCACCAATCGCTACTGCAGATGCATGAAAGTCAAACAGATTTCTTCCTATTCGATTTTGTCACTAAATAAAACTGCTATTTGGGGTATACAGATCCCCCTTAAAGAACAACCAGGGATTGGTCCACCAATCGCTACTGCAGATGCATGAAAGTCAAACAGATTTCTTCCTATTCAATTTTGTCATTAAATAGAACTGCTATTTGGGGTATATAGAACCCCCTTAGAGAACAGCGAGGGATTGCAGCAAGAATCGCACAGTACAATAGCAGCAGTTGGACGCTACAACATAAAGTGTGAAGTGCTGAGATAGAAAATGGCTGGGTTTTATAGGGCTGTGCGACATCACATAAGCCTGCCGGTCGCTGATTGGCTTACAGGTCTGCAGATGTCATCGGGGGTGTTCCTTTCTCCTTCCCAGAGTTCTCTGCCCCATGTAACACGTTGTTCTCGTGCCCATTTATCAGAAACATGAGGGGAAAAAAAACAACTTCGGTCCCGCGAATCAGCATAAACTTCGGCTTTGTGGCGAATCGAATTTTTCCTGAAATTCTAACCGAAGTTAGAATCATTAGAATCGAATCGCCCATCTCTAGCACTGGAGTCATATAGGTACACAAGGCTGTCATTGCAACTGATCATTCCTATCTAATGATGTCACGGGGCAATCAAAGGTTTAACACTTGCAATGGGTACTGGCCCTGATCATGGGAGTTACAGGTGGATGTATGTTGCAATATGCAGCAAACACCCAGCTTGTATGGAAGGGGCTCAGCCTGCGAGCACTCTTTATACTTCCTTAACATACTTGTGCTAATATGGGAGGGTTAAGATATATTAGTGTGGCTACAGAGAGGTCCCCCCAGTGCAACATGTGACAATTGGAGAAAAAACAGAGGAAAAAGATGGGAGCCGGGAGAGCAGAGGAAGGAAGGGATGCGGAAACATGCGGAAAATGGTAGAGTGTGCCACAGTGGTATATGATCCTCCTGAGCAAATGGTCAACAGTGCTACAAACAGATCTCTACAAGAATGTGTAGCCTGAAAGAGGATACATGGTTGTCAAAACAAAAACCAACCAGTGAATCCCACCACTTCCATGTAGAGCTTTTTCATCCTACCTATATGGGTAATTTTATGCACACATTTGGACATGTATGAATGATTTGCTGTGCGTCAGTGGCAGGGGATGACCACATGCACTGCTGCAAGGAAAAAGCTGTAAGATTTTCATAATATATTTAAATAGGCAAGTTTAGGCAGTCAACTGTTTGAAAAGGTATGACAGCCTGCAATCTGCCCAGTCACCAGCAATAGGGTCTTCCTTGCTCTATATCATAATCAGGACTGGATTGGCAAATAGCCACATGCTGCTAGCCAGAATACACTTCAGTGCATTAGCTCTGCAGATTATTCTATGAGAATCCAATATGCAATGTCAAAAAGAAGTTTGAAACCAGTTGATGAAATTTAATTTAAATCATAATCTACAAATTATGGAATTATTTATCTAGAAATATAATTTGCCTGTGTGATCCCTTCACTTCCTACCAAGCACACCACAGTAATTATTGCAACCTGGAATCATGCATGTGATCATTCTGACCGATGAAACAGAAATAACTCAGACAATAGATCAGCAAGTCTACAACAGATCAACTTGTATATTCTTACTACTCTAAGGATAGGTGATCAATTTTTAGAAACCTGAGTACTCCTTACTTATTCTCCTAGAATTTCCATTTTACAGGGTGATAAATAATAAAATATAATTCTGTGTCTCCAACCTTTATTTTTGTCTCCTGTTAGTACACTTGGTGCTCACGCTATAAAAATATATCTGATCTCAGTAGTAAAAGTCATTCAGGTTCCCTATAACTTAGTTCCCGTTAGCCTACTGTTTGTTTCAATTCTATTTCAAGTACTGGGGATTATTTTTCCTAGCAGTCCTATGGTCCAATCTAAAACAATGCCTTGGAGCTCATCTTGTCTGTGGACAATGGGGAGTCCTGTCAATGTTGCTCAGATCAAGCTATGCTCAGCAATAAATCCTTGACAGTGTAATTGCCTTGACTCAGTCAGAAAGAGATACAGAGATCTAAACCTTCAGAGACTGAGAAATAGAGCACATAATGTTGTAGGCACAAATTTTCAGTACCAAATAAAACAATTGATCAACACAGTTAGACCATGGACTTCATGATTTTATTTCATATAGAGGATATAGTAGAGTACAAACTAAAACTCATCCGTGTTCAACTATATTACACTCTGCTAAAATCTTTAGGAGATCCAAGACAAAGGAATAAAACATCAAAGCTGTCATGTAATGGTCACGTGATATTTTTTTACTTCCTACTATTGTGGATAGTCAGGAAAGTCAAATGAGGTCTGTACAGAACAGTGCGGAACTTGTAAAACAGCAACATAGAAAAATGGAAACTGTGAAAAAAGAATAACTGTATGGAATAAAGCATGAAATCAGTGTTTTTAGCCTATTTGTCACACTTCTTTTTTGTTCACACTGGCATTTAAATTACCTTCAGGGCAAGAAAAATGTAATCTGATGTTTACAAATGGATCTTCCATAATTGTCATGAATTTTTTTTTTTTTAATTGAGGGCAAATTTAAGAAAATAAATCATTGTTAAACAGAAAACTATTGGTCTTATTATTAAAAAATGTATAAATTGTTGGATGTAATTCTTGAAAATAAGTAAAACATTTTTTTAAATGCCATGGCAATTAAAATGCTATGGGAGAGGATCCCCAATGATGTATTTTAAATACCTCTTCCAGCAGCATTTACACCTCCATTCTGTGTCAGAATGTTAAAATTCAGAAGCTTGAATTTTAACAGGTCTATTCATCACTACTGGTGACCATTCTGAGTCAATGACAACACGTCTGTGGATATGATCCTTCAGCCAGTTTCCAATCCAGTTGCAAACCATTCCTGTTGAACCAAAATAGCTTATTTTACCCATAAAGCATCTATGAGGGACAGAATTGAATTTCTAAGTCAATGTATTTTATATTCTATTATTGGGTTTGAGTCTAAATATATAATGTGGGTATTATACATAATAATTCATAGTGGGGAGGGAAATGACTATAAATGAGTCCAATGCACATATCTTATATCATCATGGTGGGATTTATTTATACAATGATAATTATATATTTAAACAAGGAACAACACAATGTAAAATATAATTGTGGGTGCTCAAAAGGTAAAAATCTAATATAAGAAGCTGGATGTAAGTGTGTGTGTGCGTGTATGTATGTTCCCTAAAGGAATCTGTACCATCACATTGACAATCACCACATTTTGCACAGTTGTTGCCTGTGACTCAGGAAACATATCAGTCCAGGTTTTGGGCTGAAATTGTTACCCCTGCGCTTCCCTCTCTGAGCTTTGATTGGCTACTACAGGCAATGAGTAGGAGACAACTTATGTGTGAGGTAAGATGGATAGTCACTGGAAGAGACTGCTGGCAACAGACTGACGGTTACTGGAAGAGACTGCCAGTGACAGACCGACGGTTACTGGAAGAGACTGCCAGTGACAGACAGACGGTTACTGGAAGAGACTGCCAGTGACAGACAGACAGTTACTGGAAGAGACTGCCAGCGACAGACAGACAGTTACTGGAAGAGACTGCCAGCGACAGACAGTTACTGGAAGAGACTGCCAGGGACACACAGACAGTCACTGGAAGAGACTGCCAGCAACAGACAGAAGGGTACAGAAGAGATTAAACAAGATATGTGCCTGCATCAGTGTAGCTACAGCATTCTCAAGATATGTTTGGTTCGTAATTAGAGATGAGCGAGTATACTCGTCCGAGTATACTGCTCGGTCGAGTATTAGTATACTCGGACCGGCTCGTTACTCGGACGAGTATCTCGCCGGCTCGAGATCGAGCAGTAAATTAATAAAATAAATTGAATAAAAGTATTTTTATTGTAAAAAAAAAATATTACACATGTTTGCAGATGTTTTACTTGTAAGAACACATTGAAATAGCACTATTCTTCACTTTGCAGCTGTGCGCGCGTATCTCCGAACCTATCGGGAGACACACGCGAACACCTGGAAAGTGAAGAATAGAATTAAAACATTAAAAACAGTGAACACAGGAGCATTTAAGTGCAGAACCCATTGAAAGAACACTATTCTTCACATTCCAGATGTTCGTGCACATCTCCTAACTTAGCGGGAGACACGCGCGAACACCTGCAAAGTGAAGAATAGTGTTATTTCAATGTGTTCTTACAAGTAAAACATCTGCAAACATCTGGAATTTTTTTTTTGCACTGTTCTTTTACTGTTCAGTTTTATTAAAAAAATGCTCGGGTCTCCCATTGACTTCAATGGGGCTCGTTATTCGAGACGAGCACTCGAGCATCTGGAAAAGTTCGTCTCGAATAACGAGCACCCGAGCATTTTAGTGCTCGCTCATCTCTATTCGTAATGCATCAAATAAAATGGTAGATTTTCTTTAAGTAATTTATAATTATGTCAATAGTTTACCAATAATCACACATTCTGTGTGATAAAAAATTATATTGTTTTAAAAAATACTTGTTATTATAAATTGGTTTAATTGTTCAAAATATTGCACATAGTATAGTTATCTCAGATTTTAAAGTGGTTTTACCAGAAGGTTATACTAAGCATCTCATCAAATATCATTCTTCTAATTCTATGTGAAACAGAGAAGAACGTGCGAAAGCTTTCCTATCTCAATGCTAAACTTGATGGACACTAAAAATGATACATTTGTCCTTTCTAGAAGTCCCTTTGGAAAGTCATTGATACCTGACAGCTGTTTGGTGGCCCAAACAAAATGAGTGGAGATCCCATGAGAAAACTATCCACATTAATAAAGCTTCTATCACAGTTGGCAATGTCATTATGAAGGATATTAGATCGATGTATTATAAGAACACATCCCCAAAGGTAGTGTCATCACATGGAGGCCAAACTAAAGGTGAGGAATCAAACAGTGCCTTAAACTGTACTTTCTACTGTGTTCAGTGTCTAGAAAGGTTCATTGATTTTATAGTACAGTTAGGCAGAATGGAAATCCTTAAATATAAACTCTGCTCTGTATCCTCTGATAAAAATGGAAGTCTTCACCAAAAAGAAAGGCAAACTGTTTTAGCAAAATATCCAGATATAAAGGATTCTCTCCACTATTTTGCAACTAAACACACTAACACCTATTAATACAGTTTGCATTCATGTTTTCAATTAAAGGTGTTGTGGTGATCACATAATTTACTTGCATGACTACCTTCTTAGCTACATCTTATCCTGTGCAGGTATTGAACATGTAGAACTCATAGAAGGAAATGCAGCCTTGCTTCCTGGGGATGGAGCAATTACAGCTTTGCAGTTATAACATAGATTTTGGACAAAAAGATGAGGCTTTCTGAGTAGCAGTGGAGGTAAACCATGGACATTTATGGAGGTTTTTGTGCCATAGTATTTAAGAGTTATTAAGGAAATACATGTCTTGCCTAGACAACAGCCTCAGAGCAACACCAGGTAGGTAGCTCAGCAGGCCATGTGACATTGATTTTTTAGCACAGAAGGAACAGGATAGTGAGGGATAGTCCAAAGTCAGGGAAAACAGTTGTAGTTACCTTGGGGTGTTCTCTTAGGTAATGTTCCTGGACTGCCCTCAATTGGGAGGGTCCATTGTGGAGTGGTACAACTTAAGTCACAGGGACACATAGAATTCAATGTAGTTGGTTACACCAGATCTTACTTACTGGAAACAGGCAAAATCATCCATATATACGGAGTTCTAGTGACAACTTTTCCCAACCGGGCTGCAATGAGTTACCCACTGCTGTACATTTGCTGAAAAATAATTTCATCTTAGAACCTTCCGCGAAAGTAGCCAATCAGGTGGCACTGCCCTAACCCTTCAGCCCAACTCACTACTTTTCATACATTTTTATTTTACCTACTATAATATATTAATCAAAGTTAATGCCCCCCCCCCCCAATTATTACTCCTACTGTATGTAAGCAACCAGTAGGCTTCTGGCTGGTTTAACCATATACAGTAACTGAACTTAACTTACTTTTTGGTATTTTAGACAATTTAGTTTCTAAACCTTACTACACTTTTTAATGCATATAAATGGACTAAATGATTGGCCCTTGTAAGTCAATTGTCAAAACAATTGACTAATCCATTGCAAGTCAGGGCAGAGTTCTGAAACTTTTTCCAAGACAACAAGTAACTCGATCAGTGAATGGTTTATTTCAAATATCCAACTCAGCTAATGAACATTAAAGTTAAAAAGAACTGTGCCCACATGCAAATATTCATGAGGTATTGAAATCTTGTTGTGAAACCTCTGACCTAATTTAAATACCTACTCTTTGTGCTGCACTACAAAGTATATGAAGAATGCATTGCCACACAGGCTATTCAGCTGCCGAAAAAAAAAATTTAATAAGCACAGGAAGACTTTATGTTCACATTCGTCATATTTATATATTCACTATATATCTTGCATGCTCGGGCTGCATAAAATGTGCAGACAGCTTGTATGCAGATAGAGGATATTTATTACCTGAAAATACTTAGAGACATTTCTAAATCAAACACACTTTTATTGAAAAAAGACAAAAAACTCTCGACTGGACTAGGACAATGTTTATGCTAAAGCGAAAAACTGCTTCCCTGGAAACATTAAATAACACAGAATAAAATAAGGTATTTGTCCGTATTGTTATCTTATGCAAATCTCAGAAATAATCTGAGCATCTATGGGAATGTGTTGCTTTGAAACTAACTTTATACTGGCAATTGAAAAGCCTGATTTTAAAATCCAAGACTGCCCATGTGCTGTAGATAGGTGTGGATATAGGTCCTCATGTGCATGCATTTTCATGTATGTTTTAAAAGTGCAGGGGTGAGGCCATATTTCAATACTTGTTGAGGGGGGGTTCTTGAAGCTAGGGATCCCACCCCACATTGTACCTCGGAAAAGCACTGTGGCTGTACACTTCCATTACATACCTATGTGCCGTTTTCCTATATACAGCTTATGTGTTGACAATGGCTATCTTGGCCAAAAAGTTCACAATTTGGATTGATTTATTTCCTTTTTTTTCCACTCATAAAGAATTTTTGATTGCATCTTTAAAGAGTGCTTAATATCTTACATTATGTTTTAAAATAGCAGAGGGAAACAACTATAAAGCAAAGCCCTCAGGATGGAGCCTGTCTTCAGTCAAATCCTTCATCCCTCTAACATTAGCTGAGATACAAAAACGCTGGATATCTCCGGGAGGTAAGTACATGTTTTATTTTTGTAACCCACCCCATCCCAGCAACCAATGTGATTTTTATACCCATAAATACACCCAGATTTCTTTAATCAGAGGGATCATTTCAGATGTTTACAAATGTAAATAAGTATCAGGAGACTTCTACTTCCATCAGTGCTGTTCCAAAATGTAAATGGGACGTGTCTCTGCCTTCTAAATGGTGGCAATGGGGGCAGAGGTTTAATTTTTGTATCCAAGAAAACTTACTGACATATTGGGGCAAATTTACTTACCCGGTCCATTCGCGTTCCAGCGGCGGCTTCTCCGCTCTGGATTCGGGTCCGGCCGGGATTTAATAAGGTAGTTCTTCCGCCGTCCACCAGGTGGCGCTGCTGCGCTGAAAGTAAACTCATCGCGCCGGAATGCACCGAGCTGGACCAGGTGAAGGTAAGCGGTCCTTATGCGACACATTTTCGGTTTTTAAATGCGGCGGTTTTTCCGAATACGTCGGGTTTTCGTTCGGCCACGCCCCCCGATTTCCGTCGCGCGCATGCCAGCGCCGATGCGCCACAATCCGATCGCGTGCGCCAAAATCCCGGGGCAATTTAAGTACAAGCGGCGCAAAACGGAAATATTCGGGTAACACGTCGGGAAAACGCGAATCGGGCCCTTAATAAATGACCCCCATTATCTTCTCTGACTCTTAGGTGAAACAAGCACAACCTAAAAGTCTCAATACAAACTGCAAAGATGGTCTCCTTAAGAAAATGCAACCCCATAGCCTCAAATCAGCTCCTTGTTTTGCATTTACGGAGACAAAATGCAAATCTGCAGATCTGGTTACACTCGATCCCTAATCATGTCACTAGACTTTTAGAAACTCTGGCATTGCCTTGAATGGAGATACCTTCTACAACATAGTAATGGAGGCAACGTTTTACTTTTTACACCTAGAGTAACTTACTGTATTAGCATGTTCCTTTCCTAGTAAGTTGATGGCATGAGCTGGAAATAACTTCATCAGGGTGCACTGTGCTCTGGCATTTCTTGGCAAAATGGATGGACAGAAGACAACAAATTCAACATTGATTCTTATAAATTCAGCATGTTTTATAAAAAAACATGAGCACAAAACATATTTTAGAGAGGAAGTGTGGATGAAAAGCTGTCATTTCCCTTGAATAATAAGACGGCAATCATAAAGCTTTCAGTGATGCTGATATCTATACAAAGCAATATAACAGGGTGTGTAATTACTACAGAAAAGCTGTACCTCTTGAGCTTGTGCCCAGCGCTTTTAAACAGAAGAGAATGAAGTGCCATTATTCCGGGTAATTACACATCCCTAAAGTATCTGAATGTACTTATAACATTGGGCAAACCAATGAACCTGCTGATTGCAAATTAACAAAAGACACTCTTTTAGAGTGGAGTCAAAGAAGGAATTTTAAAACAAATTTCTAAAAGTATTGTCTTTAGACCTTGAAAAATTTGCTGAACCTTACACATTATGCAAATGTTACAGTTTACTTTTCAATTTACTATTGTAAACATTGGAAAAAAGAAAAGGGGGTACTGAGCAGCATGATACTCATTAAATATTTTGAAGGAATTGTTTGTTTATTAACAAATATTATCATGATAGAATTAACGTGAGTGCATCTATCACTGGTGCTTCTGCGACCTATGTCTCGGGTCGCAGGCCTACCTGTGTGCCTCTCCGTGCCCCGGCAGCCCGGCCGCGGTGACACTCACCTCTGCTCTGCTCTCTCTCCAGCGCCATATCCTGTGGTCTGGCGTGTGCGTCCCTCCCCCTAGTGTACATGCACTGGTTCTGCAAGATTTAAAGGGCCAGCATGCCGCTAATTGGTGGTTGCTGGTCGCCTACCCTGATAAATGGACTGCTTCTTCCTTGGCCCCCTGTTGGATCTTTGTGCCTAGAGCCTTAAATAAAGCTTGTTCCCTTATGATACCCTGAGCATTTGTTGTGATTCCCTGTTGTGACCCTGGTTCTGTTCCTGACTTCCCTCCCCTGTTGCCAGCCCTGACCTCCAGCCTGTTCATGGCTCAGTCTCAGTTTCACGATTCTGTACCCTGTCTTGGCCACCACCGCTGGCAAAGTTGCACCTGTGGAGCAACCTTGTGGTATCCCACCACAGCAAGTCCAACCTGCTTTTCGGTGGGCTCTGGTGAAAACTCCCAGGTGTAAGCTTACATCATCGCCAGCAGTGGTTCAGAGGGTCCACTACCTCCTGACAATATCATCAGGTTTTGGCATTTAGATCTATAGTGGAGATCTCCTGGAAACCAATCAGAGCTTAGCTTTAAACCCTTACCATGGCAAGGTCTTTTTTGTTCATTTCATTCTTAACCATCAAAAATCTATAGCTTTTTCATTTTCCATGTACAAAACTGTTTAAGGGTTTATTTTCTGCATAACAAATTTTACTTCTCAGTGATATTATTTTTTATTCCATGCCATTAGAGATGAGGCAGAACATATCGTCGAGCTTGGTGCGTGTTCGAGCATTAGCGTACTCGAAACTGCTCGTTGCTCGGACGAATACTTCGCACCGCTCGAGAAAATGGCAGCTCCCGCCGTTTTGCTTTTGGGCGGCCCAGAGAAACAGAGCCAATCACCAAGCCAGGAGACTTCTGCACTCCACCAGCATGACGTGGGGACTACTTACACGTCGATAGCAGTGGTTGGGCTGGACCAGATCAGGTGACCTGGGAGGATAGCCCGCTTGCCCGCGCTGCTCGGATCATTCTGTGTCTGGATTGCCGCTAGGGAGAGAGCGGCTGCTGGTCAGGGAAAGCTGTTAGGGTGTTCTATTAGCTTACTGTTAGGCCGGAGTGATTCTACAAGAACCCAAACAGCCCTTCTTAGGGCTACCAATAACGTTCTACTTTTTTTTTTATTTGCAGTAGTACCATATGGTGAGAATTGCAGGGGACTTGCTACCGTTGTGTTAGCTTTAGTGACCACATATCCACCTCAAACACCAAAGTGGGAAAATTTATTAGGGGTTTTATTTCAATTAGGCACAGTCTGCATTTACTTTATTTTACGTTTATTTTTTAATAAATCAGTGTCATCTCATCTTGCATAGTAGTGTCTTTACATACTGGCCTAGAAAGAAAATAGCCATAGGAGAATCCAACGGTCTACTTACGCCTACGAGTAGCGTTATATATATTGATTTCTGGTTGATTCTGCTGGTGGCTGTACTTGCTGTGACAGTGCATCTATGCAAATTGTGAGCAATTGTATGAGGACTTGCGGACGCTGTGTTTGGCGCTTAGTGACGCACCATATCCATTGCAAAGACCGAATAGTGGGAAAATTAATTAGGGGTTGGATTTCAATTAGGCCAGTCTGCCATTTCCTTTTTATTTTACGTTTACTTTGGTTAATAACTCAGCGTCATCTATCTGGCATAGTAGTGTGCTTTCATACTTGGCTAGAAGAAAATGCCATAGGAGAATCCAAACGGGCTTACTACGCTACAGTAGCGTATTATATATTTGATTCTGGTTGATCTGCGGGTGGCTGTACTTGCTGCAGTGCATATACTAGCAAATGGTGAGCATTTGTAGTGAGACTTGCGACCCGCTTGTGTTTTGCGCTTAGTGACGCACAATCCATTGCAAAAGACGAAGTGGGAAAATTTATTAGGGGTTGGATTTCAATTAGGCACAGTCCTGCCATTTCCTTTTTTATTTTCGGTTATTTTGTTTAATAACTCAGCGTTGCAATTCATCTGGCATAGTAGTGTGCTTTCATACTTGGCTAGAAAATGAGCCATAGAGGAGAATCCAAAACGGTTTACTTACGCTACAGTAGCGTTATACTATATTTGATTCTGAGTTGATATGTTGGTGGCGTGTACGTGCTTGCCAGTGCATTTACTGAGCAAATTGTGAGTCAATTTGTAGTGAGACTTGCGACCGCTGTGTTTTGCGTATGTGACGCACATTATCCACGCAAGACCGAAAGTGAGGAAAATTATTAGGGGTTGGATTTCAATTAGGCAAACCGTCTGCCATTTCCTTTTTATTTTACGTTTATTTTTTTAATAACTCAGCGTATCTCATCTGGCATAGTTAGTTGTGCTTCATACTTGGCTAGAAAATAGCCAATAGCAATTAGGATAGCATCGTTTGGTTTTAAAAAAACTAAAAAAAACACAAAAAAAAACCAAAAAAAACACAAAAAAAGTTTAACAAAAAAAGTGTTAAAGTAGAATCTCATTTGCAAAATGTTAAACCCGAGGGCTACGGGGTTAGAGGACGAGGGCGGGGGTACAGTGGGTGTCCAACTACTGCAGGGGTCAGAGGCCGTGGTCCTGGGCGCGGTGAGAACACAATTGTTATGAGGGGAGCAGGGGAGACGCCGCAGAGCTACACTCCCCTAGGTTCATGTCTGACTGAGTTACTGGGAACTCGTGAGTTATAGAGCACTGTTGAGGGCACAGAACAGTGCGTGAACAGGTGTGTCGTGGATTGCCGACAATTGCTTCGAGCAATTTGTCCACCAGTCAGTCTTCCAGAGAGTCCACCCAGTCAACGAAAATCGCCACTCCTCCAGCTCCTTGCACCTCAGCCCCTCCCCCCAGCCGTATGCCCCCTCCCAAGGAAAATTTGGCCTCTTTGAACCGGCATACTCTGGAGGAAACGTTTTCGTGGACCCTTTCCCACACTAACATAACCACTTTGTACCGTTGTGGCTGAGAAAATTTTCCGATGCCCAAGGTTTCTACCAGTAACAGGCTGTGGGTGATGGATGACCTTAATGACCTTAGTGAAGGAAGGTTGTGTAAAAGGGTGGTCGACGATGGAGGAGACACGGTGTCAGACAGGGGGAAGTAGTGTGTACAGGCACGAAGGTCGGAGGTGGGAGCGAGACTGAGGTATCGGAGGTGATTTTGGAGGAGTGACCAGATCCAAGCGGGTGATAGGCGGGGTGGGAACACAGTCAGTGCATTGAGGCGGGGGAGAGTCTCGAACCAGAACAGGTTGGAATATGGAAGGCAGTGGTGGGGCCAGAACGGAGAGGCAGGGCCAGAGCGTGGTGCATCAGCGCCAAAATGTGTCAACTAGTGAAGCTCCGTGGCGAGGGCTTTGCGGCGAGGGCTAGATTTTCAAGAAAGTCTGGAGGTTTTCTTTAAAGGAAAACACCGGATGGGATGACCGACGGACTGTGGTTGGCAAATTTGCCAAACCAGGCTCAGCAGGGGTCAACCAACTACGTTAGCTTAAACTTACCACCAGTATGCGCAGGCATTATGAAGCATAAAAACCCACTCAGTGGCCAACAAGCCCGGTTCACCTCCGGCGTGCACACACTGCTCCTTCCCCTGTGTCGCAGCTGATAGTCAGCCCCATGCCCAGGGACCCTGCACAAAAACCCACCATCGTAAGCCTCCTACGATCCTCCACAGCATCCACCCAGCGTTCAGCTCTCCATTCCCCCAGAAACGCTAGGAGCGGAAACGCAAATATAGTGCAACCCACCCGCGCACGCCCAAGCCCTTAATGTCCACATCTCAAGATTGCTTAGCCTGGAGATGCTGCCTATAGGCTAGTAGAGACCGGGCCTTTCGCAAAACTCAGGTGGCGGACGGCCGCCCCTCGATATTCGGTCCCAGCCGCCACATACTTTCCCCGAGGTTGTGCCGTCCAGACCCTGCACCAGCATCGTGTCAGACAACACATCATCCGTTTGCCCTGACCAACGCCGTTTCTGACCAAGGTCCACCTGACCACGGACACTCGTGGACGAGTGCTGCGGGCAGGGCCACAGGATATCGCTGACGGCACATTGGGTTAACTTGGTGGAGGCTGGGACCGAGTTGACCCTGCGGCATGGTCATATATAATGCCGACGCGAGGCGAGGGGCGTAGCTGGTCCAGTTGTTGAAGACCATCTACTAATGCCTCCTCCTCTCCCACCCTCATCCACCTCCTCCTGCAGAACTACCATCCGTGGGTTATGGCGAATCAGTCGGTAGCTCTAGGCACAGAGCAGTGCCGTCGCTAAGCGGACCAGCAGCGGTTGCTCAAACTGCTGAGACTAGGCGTCAGATATAAAAGGCACACCGCCAAGGGCTATTACAGGGCATCACGGCGCAGAATGATCTGTGGCTGGCACCGCTGAACCTGAAGCCAGGCATGGTTGTGTGTGACAACGGCCGTAACCTGTGTGGCGGCGGCTCTCTGCAACTCGGCCACGACTGACACATGTGCCATTGCCTGGCCCAGTGAGGTTAAATTGATTAGTTCAGCGTTTCCTCAGACGTACCCCAATAGGTCTGATTTGCTTCACGAAGGGTGCCGCACGTGTGCGCATTTCAGGAAGTCCAGACACAGATGCTGACACTCTCAGGTCAGGGACAGCGCAGCGCCGCGCCTCCAACTGCCCGCTCACAGAGCTGTTGTGCGACGTGCCCACGAGGTGGAATTCAACAACGACCATGTATCCAGAGTTTACCACAGCGAGCGCAGAGCATATGTAACGCCAGATGTCAACTTCACACCAGAAATCTGGTAGTCAGGTCAGTCAGCTTCTCAAGTTCTACAATGAGGATGATAGTGGACGTGGATGTTAATCTGTCAGGTGCTGGAGTAACTTTGAGGAGGTCAACACAGATGGTCAGTGGCGATTGCCCGCCATCATCAGCCTACCATCCGCTGCTTGGTCTGTTGAAAAAAACTCGCTGATCAGCATTGAAGTCGGGAAAAAGCGGTGCGCTGTCACCAGAGACGGGGGAAGAAGATTCATGTTGTGATGAGCCACAAAGCACCCTTAGGTCTGTTTCTCAGCGCATACGGAGGAGGTGGAGGTGGAGGAGGATGAAGGAGGAAGAGAGGAGAATGTTTGGCGAGACACAAAGAGGGGATTCCATTGTGGAGTCCTTAATGTTCAGCGGTATGGGCAAGAAGAAGAGGAAGTTGGAGGAATTGGAGGAGGAGGAAATGGCACAGTCAGGCCAGTGAGGGGAGTGAATTCTTAGCCGTTGGTACTTGCGCGCATATGGCAGATTCATGCTAGGCTGACCGATCCCGTGGACCCTGCGTTCAACAAGAATTTATTCCAGCACCGATTACTGGGGTGTTCACTCTCTGGACCCACGGTACAAGCAAAATCTTTCCACTCTATCCATGGAGAGGAAGAGGAGTAGTGTGAGGGAATGGCAATGAAATACCAGCAGGCCCTGGTGCATAAGCGAAACAGTATTTTCCCTTCTTGACAGCCGTTCTAGCGGCAACAGTTCCGGGACAAGTAGCGAGGGAGAGTAGGCGAGCAGGCAGCTTGTCAGCACTGGCAAGGGTACGCTTTACAAGGCTTTTGACGCTTTAGTCACCCCAGCAAGACACGTCACCTGTCCCCAGCGTCTAGGACAGAAGGGAGTAGGGCTGATCTTACAGAAAGATGGTTGGGAGTAACGTAGCCGACCATACCATCGTCCTAAATGACACAGCTCCCTACAAACTAACTGGTTTCAAAGCTGGGACATTGTGCACGAACTGGCGCTGTACGCTTGGAGGTTCTTGCTCTGCGTGGCTATCCTTTCTCTGCGGCTGGTATTGGGCCGATGGTGGGTTTTCAGTGCAAGCTGGTTGGGATCATCAACGATAAGCGTAAAGCCTGTCGACTGACAGCGCTGACAGGCTGACGCTTTATTAAGATGTAAGAAAGCCGGCTTTCTCATAATTTCCAATCTCCACCAGGGAAGGAAGCTCAACCGAATAATTTATCCACTCTGGCCTCCTCATCATTTTTCTCCCTTCTCCTCATTTTGTACAGTTAAAGCAGAGGGAATCGGCATTTTTTGGACAGGCACACATGGCTCTAAGCTGTATGTAGTACTGTTATGCATTAATTTTTCTGAGAGGGCCAACCGACCCACGTACCTCTGTTTTTAAACAATCTGTTGGGGAGTGCCACATAACAGGCACTCAATCTATTCAATTTTCTGTGAGGGCCACTACCACCTGCTCCTCTGGTTTGAAAACTTTATTTGGATGCCACATACAGGAATCAATCTATTCCATTTTCTGGAGGGACCCCTACCTGATCCCTTGGTTTGAAACTTTTTTTGGACTTGCCACGATTTATCAGGAACTCAATCTATTCCATTTTTTGGCAGGCACCTACTGCTCCTCTGGTTTGAAAACTTTTTTGTATGCCCACAGTACAGCCACTCAATCTATTCCCATTTTCTTGGAGGGCACCTCTAACCTGACTTCTCTGTGGTTTGAAATACTTTTTGTGACGCCAACATACAGTCACTCAATCTATTCCATTTTTGCTTGAGGGCCACCTACCTGCTCCTCTGGTTTGTGAAACTTTTTTGACTGCCACATACAGGCACTCAATTATTCCATTTCTGGAGGGCAACCTACCTGTCCTTGGTTTTGAAAACTTTTTTGGACTGCCACATGACAGGCACTCATCTATTCCTTTCTGGAGGGCCACCTACCCTGCTCACTCTGTTTGAAAACTTTTTTGGATGCACATACAGGCACTCAATCTTTCATTTTTCTGTGAGGGCGCACGCACCTGCCCTCTGGGTTGAAAACTTTTTTGGACTGCCAATACAAGCAGACTCAATCTATTTCATTTGTCGGAGGGCACACCTACATGCTCCTCTGGTTTGAAAACTTTGGACTGCCACATACAGGACTCAAGTCTATTTCATTTTTATGGAGGGCCCACCTTACCTGTCTCTTGGTTGGAAAACTTTTGGACTGCCACACATACAGGCACTATCCAAAATTAAATTGTCCTCATATGCAGCGTCCAACGTTTGTCTCCATTGTCCTCCAAAAGCGTCCATATAGATGCTCCATACATTCGGATCCCTTATTCAAACGAGTACGAGGGGTGTCAGGGCTAGAATAGAAAGTTGGGTTGTTT
Organism: Engystomops pustulosus; assembly: GCA_019512145.1. Taxonomy (NCBI): domain Eukaryota; kingdom Metazoa; phylum Chordata; class Amphibia; order Anura; family Leptodactylidae; genus Engystomops; species Engystomops pustulosus. Next base: position 37,935,708 of record CM033650.1, read on the forward strand.
TCATGGATTCAAATCAAAGTTGTTAACGTTGTCCACCAGCTGTGTATCCACAAAATAATACTGCGGCAAACTTTTATCATTTACCAATATTGATTTCAGCGCTTCTGCGCTTTGTTTACATTCCCCTCACCCGCCATATCCAAAACTTATAAGAACGCGTACTACACTTGATCATTATACAAAAGGTTCTTTAGAAAGTGCTGTTTGGGGAGTAGCTAGAGACAGGGGCAGGATTGGCGAAAGGCTCGTCCTGGCAGCGTGAGCGCCAGCTCCATGCCAAGATCAAACTAACATAGTTTTACTGCAGCACCTTTAATCTACTACTAGTTCACTGCCTCCATACATGGTCCCCTTATCAAAACGAGCTTGTGTGCAGGCAAAATTTTGTTGTTTTCATGGCTTCCATCGTTAACTTTGTCGCCACCTGCTGTGTAATCCACAAAATATACTGGCAAACTTTTTTATTCATTGTATCGCTATTATTGAGCGATTCTTGCTCACCTCCTTTGGTTCCTCTCTGCCACCCATGGGGTATGTTCGCCATGCCACTCTTCTAGCCTGCCGCTTGCTGCACGCTGCCTCTGCATGCCACACCTATAGTGTCAGGGTAGTTCATTATGGTGTTGTACATGCTATCTAGCTTCATTCTGTCACCTGTCATGGCCATGCTGTTGCCCATAATTTTGGCATAATGGTGCGATTTTAAGCAGCCTCAGAGGCATCATGCATGCTTGCCCTGCTGTTTTCTGTCCATTTCCGTCGGTTGTCCATCCTTTTCTGAGGTTCCCAGGTTGTTTGGCCAAGTTCCTGTGCAGAGCCTTGGTCCCCCTTGAAAAACAGCTTGAGTCTCCATTGACTTCAGGGGCTCGTTATCGAGAACGAGCACTCGGAGATCGGGAGCAAGTTCGTTATCGAATAACGAGTACCCGAGCATTTTAGTGCTCGCTCATCTCTACATGCCATGTACAAAGAGGCTGGAAAAAAAATCCAAAAGTGGTGAAATTGGCAAACCTCTGGCACCTTTGCTTTATTCTTTGGTTCAGAACAATCACAGTAATACAAAATTTGTATAGGTGTTATTGTGCTTTAATACATTTTAAAAAATGAAACGAATATGCACACCATCTTCTAACGCTAAAAACTTTTTCATTTGTGTACGGAGCTGTGAGAGGTTTCATTTTTTGCAAACTGAGCTGACATTTTCATTGCTAACATTTTAAAGACTGTGCAATCTTTTGATCACTTTTTACTACATTTTTAATGTGATGTAAAATAGTGTAAAAGTAGCATTTCAGACATTTGGCCGGTATTTTGCATTATAAGGTTTACCGCCGGGAATCTGGTATTTTGAGATGTGGCGATAACTAACATGTTAGTGATTTTTACTATTTATTACATTTAATATATGAGCTATTATTTTTAAACTTGTTTTTTTTTACTATTTTTTTGGACTCTCTAGAGTACTTGAACCCTTGATGATCTGATTGGTACTAGCATATACTGCAATGCTACTGAATAACCAAGGCTGTCATAACAACTGATGATGTCCCGGGGAGCGACGATCTTAACTAAGATGGCGGCACCCACGCCATGACATTGGTATGCATCTAAGGGTTAATATCTGAAATCGGTGGCAATAGGCAGCAAACCCCACCTCTGTATGAAGAGGGCTCAACCTGTGCCCTCTTCATACAGCTTCTGGGCCGCACATGCCCAGCGCAGAGCTTGAAAGTGTCAAATGAAAGCTGAGGTCTGATTTGTTTCCATGGGCAACTACTGCTTTAGATGCTTCTGATAAATCTCCCCCATAAAGTATGTTTTACCACCCTTGTGTAGGGAAAGATATATTGTTCATGATGTACCAACGTTGTACCTGGGATACTTCTCATAATTGGTACTTTTATTCTTTATGCAGATGTGTTTAACAAAGCAACCAAGATGTGCCAAAACCTTATTCTGAAAAATTATTTGATTCTTTGCTACGAGCCACTGATTGCATTTAGTCCCCACTGCTAATGCTGGTTACTCTTTTCCTAGAGATTCTCAAAGGGTAAGGTTACAGGTGTAGTAGTGTACTCTGTCAATCACAAATAACTGCCTCTCCTCCCTGAAACACAATACTGTACAATACTAGACAAGAAAGATCGTACCAAGTACCATATGTACTTACGGTTCTTGTGCAGCCAGAGGTCAAGAGAAGCAGAGCTTATTGAGGTGGACTTTTAAGGCTCAATTCACATCTTGTTTTGTGAACACATAAAGCATTTATGCAAAGAAAGATCTCGATGCACAAGTTTAATGTGTCCACAGATATATAATGGCAGGCAGAGGACTCAGTTTGGCATCCTTATGCTCACTATACCTCACATCTAGAAGGAAATTCAGGATGGAATAGGGTAGTAGAATATGTAGTAGGGTAGTGGAAAAAAATGATACCTTCAGAGAAAGCCATTAAAGACTATAGGGGACAGATGTCACTGTAAGGCCTCCATCCTTGGCCTCTACTGAACGTGCACCCTTCTTGTTCCCAATAGATGTAATTGTCCATAATTGCTGATGTGCATTCCTCATCGTTCTTTGAGGGAGGAGGAGCTGAAACAGATGACATATCCCTTTGTATCAGCATACAGTGTAATACGCTGCTGCTGTAAGGATATGTCAATAGCCAAAGTAGCTTATCAATCTCTGCTCTTGAAACAGTGTAGTTTGCATACAGCACACTATGGATGTTAAAAGAGGCTTATTGGGGTATCAGTTAAGAAGTAAAACACAGTGCACCATATGCTCATTTGCCTAAATAATAGAAGTATCAATAGTAAAATGGGACACATTACCCAAGCATAGTGGAATGTAGTATGAGCTTAAAGGGGTATTCCCACGAAGACAGGTTTCATAAATGTATGAAAACAAAATGACGCATCCTCTAATTCCTCTATTAATAAAAATAGAGCATTTAACAGATATAAGTCCAACCTGTCTCTATCAGTCCTGGTGCACACAATTTCCTTTGCCCCTAGACCTGGATCGTCTCAGTTTAGGGTTGGCAGATATCTTGTCTGACACTGCAGGGCTGAGCTGTTCTCTGCCTCTAGCCACCATCCTTGTGTTTTCCAGGACCAGCTCAAACTCACTGACTTCCTGCATACAAACAACACATGACATGGTGAGGAGAGAAAAGTTGCAAGCTACAGGCAGAGAAGTTTTTATCCAGGGCTAGGAAGAGGGAGGCAAATCAGATCTGACTGTATGTTGCGGCAGAAGAGAGATGTAGCAGGGCTAGACATGTAATATGCATCTCATGGATCTCCTCATCTCTGATCTGTCTCATCTCTCATTCTATGCGTCACATACTAAGAAAGTTTATAAGAAAGTTTATATAAAACTTGTACCTTGATAATCTAACCACATTTTTAGCACACTGTATCTCCTAGCACAGAAAAATCATGAAGTGTCTGCTTAGAGAGTCCCCACCCACACACTGACCAGCCTAGGGAGTAATTGGAGATAAAACAGCAATAAAACTGAGTAAAATTGTAAAGTAAGGGTAAAAAACAATGGGCAAACGCCTTTAAGACTTCTTAAACATCTCTATCATAATCCCTTCAGTAGTCCATGTGAATACTATATATTTTGTACTGCAATGTACATTGTACCACTTTACCACTGCCACCAGGTATTCTAATTGATAGGAAGTGTATTTTTCCATATTTTATCCTCAATGTCTGTTATAAAATATGTTTGTATTGAAATAGAAATCGTAAAAGGATTTATAGTTTATTGCCGCTCTGTGTATTTTACATAATGTAACAGATATACCATAATAAGCATCATAACTCAAGGTTTATGCATTGAATCATTAATCAGTAGAACATACAGTATTTAGATCATAGAATTCCTAGATGTTTGCTTTATGCCATTTAATCGTTTAGAAAGCTTTAGAATGTAAGCCCCTGGAACATAAGTCTCAAAGGGCATCTGACATTATACATCTCTAACATGTCATTATGTTTTGATATTTGGAATTCTAGGACCCTTCTGATGACTAATGTCTCCATCGGGAGTTGAGATCCTCTGCCTCTTGATTCAAGAGGTCCGAGAGTGAGGGATTGGCAACCATCTTCCAAAAAAAGGATATATGAGTCTTAGCTGCATAAAGAATGTCGAGTAGGAGCTTCACACTGTGATAGTTCACACCTGAGGTGGCATACTCAAAAGATGTCTTGGGGACCAGTTTTATGCTAAAGTCTAGAGGAGTATATCTATGAAAGTCTAGAACAGGGAGAATGCACCTAATTGGCAACCCCAGAAAACATCTGATATAGAGAGTAAGCCTAAGGAGGAGTTCAGGCATGTGATACCACAACATTAAGATCTTCTATTGGTTCTCCTTATACTGTATATACTGCAGAGATAACCTTTAAGTGCCCAATCCCATATAATCTACCATACAGAGATTGGATTATTTCTACCTATCACTTCCATTTAAGCATATATTGATGTTTTAAAGATAAGGGTATTCCTCATGTAAGAATAGTATTTCAGACATACGTCTAAAATAAGACTTTTCGATGTTAAAGACTTTAGGTAAATGCGTTCAAAATCCTTCAAAGCTCGAAAAGTTGGTGAACCGATGACAGTACGTTTTGCAGGACTTCTGTATATTGGGGTTGGGGAATATAGCCAGGGCAAAGTTTTTGGAGGCCAATTTCAAATCATCACGGGTCAATAATTTTTATAGTTTTCCTTGGACAGACTAGCAGTTGATGGAGTAATGTGCACTCCTTAATATTTGAGTGAAGAAGAGCACCAGCTATACGTGGAAGGAACTCTGAAAGGGAGGCTGTTACTCAAGAGTTAAGGTTGATAGGTATCTCCTCAGTATTTGTTGTATTAATTTTATATATCAAAAGACATCTACAGTGAAATGTAGGGTTGAGACGGAGATAAGATGATCAGTTAGATCATCACCTGCAAGAATAGACATTTTGAAGGGATTTTATCACTTTTATCAAATACATTTGATAAGTCAGGGGTTCAATGCTTAACACAAATAACAGGAAGATACACTGGCATATATCATTTGCCATATGCCAAAGTGGTTAAAAGATCACTTTGGCACATGACAGGCTGTTTAGGCTGTAGAATGCCTACTTTGCCTGGAGACTCAGTAGAAGGGCCCTCAAGCATAATATGTTAACAAGCTCAATCACAGTGATAGTCCCATGGGTGTCGTCACTGGCTTGCTGACAATAGAAAAATTCTACTTGGTCTTTGTGGACCAAGTGCAAAAGCCATACTGCCGAACATTTGCTAATAGTTTCCAAAATATTTTAAATCTGCATTAAGGGGACTAATGGGTCTATAGCTTGAGGGATTTTTACCTGATTTGTAAATGACTGTAATGTAGGAGGCTGACATAGTTCTAGGAACTGAGATGACTCGCAAAGAGCCCATTGAAAAGTTTAGTTATATGGGATAAAAGTATGGGTAGGTAAGCCGCCTGGTAGATCTTTTATTATTTCCTTAAGCTCCTCTGGTGTGATATCCAGATTTAGGTATGTTAGTCCTTCTTGGGATAACTTGTGGATAGAGTATTGTGAGAGGTATTGATCTAAAAGTTTATTTCTGAGTTTTTTGGTATTTTATTACATAAAGGGTTTTGATATTTCATAATGTATTTGGATGTTCAGTCTGTTCTTATGACATATCTTTTCTATGTATGTAAATTGTTGTTTTTCACAAATTTGAGTACACTCCCTTGTTTTTCTTTATTTTAATTAATTAATTTCCTTATATGTTTGCTTTAAGCCATTGATTTGTTTAGAAAGCTTTAGCATACAAGCTCTTGGAAAATAACATGTCATCTAACATGTCACTGTGTTTTGATAGTTGGGATTATAGGACTGCATAGATGAATCAAGAGGCAAAGGAGCTCAACTCCCGATGGAGATGCACATACAGTATATAGTGCTAAAGACCCTAATACTTCATTTATCTTAATGTATCTTCATAATTTCAACATGCTGGGGGATTTGGCAGATAAAAACATTTTTTTTTTTCAATTCAAATTTAAAATAGATGTTAGATGTAATTTCATACATGTCAACATCTTATGTACAGTCATAGAACGCCATAAAATCGCAACTGAAACTCAAGCTTCTGCGTGGTAATTACATTTCTGAACTTGTGCTGTTGGTAGAGAACACATTTTCACAAATACAGCAAGTGATAGGTTCCCATAAAGCCCTATTAACTGTCAGAATTCTTTTAGCTAAACAAATTTTCCCTTACATGTTATTTCATCTAGCATCATAGAGGGCATGCCCTGCTCAGAAGGCCCCTCCCATCTACTTCTCCCTATATCCCATGCCTCTTAGTATTCAGAAATAAATGTCATGTGACCATAGTGATGCAATTTAAGGTCCTTTACCCAGTTATATTTGCAACATCTATCCCATGTATGTATCTGATCACCTGAAATCACTGCATGCCTTCATGGACTTCTACTCCTCCCCATCCTCCATGGAGGCATGCAGTGATTTCATGTGATCAGATACATACATGGGGTAGATAACTGGGTAAAGGACCTTAGATGACATCACCCTGGTCCCATGACATGAAATACCCAATGATGTAAAAGAGCTCTCTCTCAATGTTCCACACATCAGCATGTCCTAGTAGTGAGACATGTCAATCAGGTACAAGGAGGTAGGGCATTGCAAGCACAATTTAATATGCAGGGCTCACTTAGTGTGATTGTAAACTAATATGCATTTCACCGGATATGAATCCAAACTGATTTTTTTTTAACATTGCCATGGAAATGAACCATATATGGATAATGATGGTGTTTTTAAATCATAATTTTTTAATTATTTATTTTAGGTTAGTTTCCCTATAAATTTGATATCTGAGTATACTATTGTAAGGGCAGGACATGGACAAGGACAGTGAGCCATAATTCTCAGCCCCCTAAACTGCCCCTGCGTGATGGCTGGATCCAACCTAAACAGTGGCGAGTAACTGGATGCATTCCCTTCCTGTGACAAAGTGTAAGTCATTTGCAAATTAAAAAAAAACATTATTTCTAGTAAATGCAGCCATTCTAAAAGATCATTAAAGAAAATTACAGCATTTGGGGAAGGGAAGGTGACTAGTAAGTGTCACGGTGAGGACGCCTCCTCACTTGACGTGGGGTGCCACTGTACAGGTTAATTTAGCCTACTCAAACTTGCACTCACGTTTCATTCAGGACACAAATTGAGCATAAATCACACCTCATACAGCTCCAGAACCCCCAGACCAGACCCGCTGCCACCACTTATTGCATTTATACTGGGACCAATAAGTATCCCACTCTACATCAACTCTTCCTTCTCAGGCAGTCACCTTGTGACACCACTAGACATGCACACTCAGCACTCAAGCAGTCACACAGCTAACCACACTTCACAAGGCTATGAGTTCGCAGAGCATACAGGGACCAAAATTAAAGTGAAAATCTTTAATTACAAAAAGTTGATCAGTGCATAAAAAAGATATAATAAAAACAAAAGAATTACAAAATAAAATAAAATAAAAAGGGAGAAAAATAACAGAAACTTACAACTTAAAGTAAATCCTGATTCCCTGGAGGTGGGAGAAATAAGGAACACACTCAGCTTGTCAGGCAGCCCCCAAAATGTGAACCCCAATTCCTGGATTTCATATTGTTTTATAAGATCTCTGCTTAGTTCAGGTTTCAGAACCTCCCATTCATTAATTAGTCCAGAGGGTCATTCACGATTGGGCAAAGTGTTAATGAGGGGGAGAGTCCAGGAATATGTAACAGTTCTTTGTTTCCAAATCCCTAGATGCACGGGTGGGGGGTAGGTTCAGAGGAGAGGTGACCAAATGGCTTTTGAGGTCACCACAGAACATTCTGCAGGTCAGAGTTTATCAGGTTGTAAGGATCTTCAGGATGTTGTAACGGAGGCCTGGACACTACAATAGATGCCACATATTTCAACAAAGTGTGTAATTGCCCTGAATCTTATACATTCACAATTAATATTAATATTAGATGACAGTAAGCATCTACCATCAGATAATTTGGTGGTAGATGTCCTTTAATCATAATGAGGCGCATGATCTGACTGTGAACCAGACCTCTTTCAGTGATGAAATTTGTGTTGCTTGAATAATAGTGCAAATGCGACACAAAAGAGTCGCCACAACACAAATGTGGCGCAGTCACTTCTTAACCCCTTAACGCTCTGCGCCGTAGCTCTACGGCGCAGAGGTATAAAGGATGTATGAAGAGGGCTCACGGGATGAGTCCTCTTCATACAAAGGTGGGGGTTTTTGCAAAATGCATAAAACCCCCACCGCTAATCACCGCGGCTATAACCCCCCCACCCCCGTTGCCACCGGCAAAGTCGCCTGGCGGGCATTTAAAAGACGGCGGCGCGCGGGCGCCGCATCTTTTTTCGATCGCCACGCCCAACGTTCATCGGGGGGCGGCGATCGGTTGCCATGGTAGCCTGTGTCTTTTTTGCCCGAGGCTCCTATCTTTGGCAGCAGCGCAGATTCGTTACAATGAGCCAGTGGTCATTGTAATGACATGTGCTGCAAAAATGCCATGATATTGCAATACAGAAGTATTGCAGTATATGGTAGCAGCGATCTGACCATCTAGGGTTAATGTGACCCTAGATGGTCTAAAAGATAGTGAAAAAAAAAAAAGAAAAAAAAAAGTTTAAAACAATAAAAAAAATTAATAAAATATAAAAGTTCAAAATCACCCCCCTTTCCCTAGAACGGATATAAAACATAATAAACAGTAAAAATCACAAACATATTAGGTATCGCCGCGACCCAAAATGCCCGATCTATCAAAATATAAAAACGGTTACGGGCAGCGGTGACCTCCGAGGCGGGAAATGGCGCCCAAATGTCCGAAATGCGACTTTTACACCTTTTTACATAACATAAAAAATGAAATAAAAAATGATCAAAATGTCGCACAGACCTCAAAATGGTAGCAATGAAAACGTCGCCTCATTTTGCAAAAAATGACCCCTCACACATCTCCGTGCGCAAAAGTATGAAAAAGTTATTAGCATCAGAAGATGGCAAAAATTTTTTTTTCTTTTTTGTACACATTCGTTTAATTTTTGAAAATGTATTAAAACACAATAAAACCTATATAAATTTGGTATCACCGCGATCGCACCAAACCAAAGAATAAAGTAGGCGTGTTATTTGGAGCGAAGAGTGAAAGTCGTAAAAACTGAGCCCACAAGAACGTGGCGTTTTTTTTTCAATTTTTCCACATTTGGAATTTTTTTTCAGCTTCGCAGTACACGGCATGTTAAAATAAATAACATTACGGGAAAATAAAATTTGTTACGCACAAAATAAGCCCTCACACAGGTATGTACACGGAAAAATGAAAAAGTTATGGATTTTTGAATTTGGAGAGCGAGAAATGAGCCGAAAAACCCTCCGTCCTTAAGGGGTTAAATACATGTGCAAGCAGTTTGCACTTAAAGGAATGTGCTAAGTCGGACAAGTTGGACAAGTAGCGCACAGCCTTTGGTAAATCTGGGGCATTGTATTTTCTTGGCTGAGTGCTACACCCAGGTGCATGGTCTTCGAGAAGGTTGGTTGATTAACTGTTCAGCAGCCTCTCTTGGGAATGTCTATGGATACATTCCTGTCAAAGTACTAGAGAATTGTACCAATCAGCTTCTGAGGTGGAGTCCAGTCACAACATAAATTCCTGGCTAGCCAGTATACAGGTGACAGCTCTTTTTATAGTTTTCCTGCCCTGTTGGTTCAGTTATATTTTGCTATGATTCTGACCTTTTGCCTGTTTGACCTTTTGACTACTGTTTGCCTCACCAGCATCTTGGACTTTGTCTTCTGTCTGTATTGTGTTTTTTTATATAGCTAGGTCAAGGCTCTGGCTGGGCCACTCAAAAAAGGTCAAAGAGCTGTTCTGAATCCACTGCTTTGCTGCAATGAAACAAAGAGTGAAAAACTTAAAGGGGTCTGAATACTTTCCTTACCCACTGTACAACCAGTTTTCTGCCACATTCTTTTTCTACGGTAAATACCAGTGACTACAGTATATAAAGCTCATACTTGAATCATTTCATATTTATATTCAATACCTACTAAAAACAATGATTTATTTAACCCCTTAGTGACACCCCATTTGGATTTCTCCATCAGTCACTAAGGGGCTTTAACCTAGGCCAATGTAGAAACATAGGGCGCACGGAAGAGCAGTGACCGTCAGGTACCGGAGTTCCAATCTGGATGTTAACCTGTTAGATCATGACGTCAATGTTATGACTGTGTGATCCTGTTGAGGGAGGGGGCTCTCTCACTCTCCTCTGCAGAAAGAGAGGATCCCTGGATCTACCATTGACATTTTCCTGTCAGCCAGTGCAGATGCATAGGGTGAAACTTCTAATGCACTGCAATACATGGTCATTGCAGTGCATTTGTATCAACTAGTGATCACATGATAACTAGTTCATAAGATAGTATTGTAAAAATAGAAAGAGTCAAAATACAAAAACAATTAAAACTTTAAATAAAATTCATTATAATGCCCCTGTAACTGAAGATGTGCTCAAATATCAGAACCACCACTTTCTTGCCCTTTTGGAACACAAAAAAAAAATGTAACTCAAACTGATCTAAAGGTTGCACAGTTCTCACAGTCCTCACACAGCTCTGTATATGGAAAATAAAAAAGTTATTAATTTTTGAAAGTGGGGAGCGATAAACAGAAAGTAAAATGGAAAAATGCCCCCGATACCACATGATTAAAAGTGTATAAATTCTGTGGGATAAAGGTTTGCGGTACCTCCCTCCATGTTCACATGTGGCATTTTGGTTACGTTTGGAAACGCAATCCAAAGGCTCTACTCATGATCACATATTTTGGTAACATTGTTTTTCCAACACGTTAACTAAACGTAAAGGAAAAGCAATCTTACCTCAACGTACGATCGCAGGTAGAGCCTTTGGATTGTGTTTCAAAAGGCAACCAAAATTCCACATGTGAACGTGGCCCCAGGGGCTCTACACACACATCATGGCACCTGAAAACTATCCTGCCCTACAAAGGTTCAATGGCTCCTTCCCTTCCACACCCCACCATGTAGCAGGTAACATCCACATATGTGGGGGGGTTATCTTACTCGGAAAAAACTGCCCAATATATTCCTAGAAGCATTATCTACTTTAATTCAGTTAATATTGGTAAATTTTGCAGCTAAATGAATGTATTAATGATAAATATTAGTACATTCCAAATTAAACTTTCATTTTGTTTGAAATTCTGTAAAATACATAAAGGGATAACAAGCTTCCTTCCAAATTTTTAATAGTTTGAGGGGTGAAGTTAATAGACCGGGGTGATATGTGAGGGGTTTCTCTTAACCGAACTTCAAAACCCCTATAGAAATTAAATGGTCCCTTAAATAATTTATTCAAAAGTTTTCTTAAAAATTTGAGAATGCTGTTCGATTTGTGATCGAACAATAGCATTGAAATAAAACAAAAGGATACTTCTCAAATGACGCCAACACAAAGCTGAGATATGGTAAATGTTAGTTAGTAACTAATTTGGGTAGAAAGACTATTAGTTTGAAAAACAGAACATTTTGAAGTTTGAAAAAAGCAAATTTTTTCAAAATGTTTAACAAATTCACCTCTTTTTAATAAATAAATCCTAAATATATCATCCAAAATTTCCCACTTACTTGAAGTACAAAATGTCACTGGAAAACAAACTCAAATACACTTGGGTAAGATAAAGCCTTCTGGTTTTGAAAAATAGGCCTTAGTCATCAAGGTGCAACTGAGCTTGGTCACTAAGGTGTTAACACCATACAGATTACAAACGCAAGTACACCATTATATTGTAACTACATCATAAAAGAAGTGAAGCCTCAGATCCAGAACTAACCATGTATTTTCCACAGAATTCCTTTAAGGATTTCGTTCTAGAATTAGAGTTTACTACTGGACTCTTAGAAGGAATTATAAGGGTTAGCATAATTATTTTTAATTTGTAATGTTTCTTATGTCACTTTTACAAGTGGAATTTTACTGCCTCATAATAAATGCCAAGATGTCTGTCGCTGCCGCTTCTGCATATTTCCTGTTTATTTGCACAAAATTAATTGGATAAAACTACAGTATGTTACATTTAGCTTTTTCTCCCTCTAACATTTCTTTGCCACAAAGTGTTTATGCCAAACAGTTTCCCTTTTATCTCTTTCTGCGCTTTTTGTTATAAAGAGTGCTCATGAAATAAACCAGAAATGCTGACTGCAAATGGGTTAAATGTCAAGATTAATCTTCTCATGCAGGCTTTGAGACATCTGTTTTTCTTGTTGGGAATGTCTTTTTGTAAATCCTTTAAACTGATAGCTGAATGATATTCAAATAAGTATTTTGATTTTCCGCAACTACAATAAACCATGGAAGTGCTTGATATTAACTGCCTTATCTGCTATGTAAGAGCTAAAAAATAATAATTGCAAACAGCTACGGCAACACAAAGCCCGAATCATCATTGTAGTTAGACTTTGTGGAATGGGAAATTACAGTAAAACGGCCTACCATGGGATGGCAGTACATGATTTTTAGCAGGACCAGACTGTACAGACAGACTGTGTTGCTGCTGTTGGCTCCTTTTTGTGTTCTTGATATGATGTAGGAAATCTGTTTCTTTGTCTACCTGGCAGATCAGGGACATTCATGTTGTTTTGAGAAACACTTGCCGCTCTGATGGATAAATTCACTTTTATCATTTTTACTCAGGAGACTTACATGGAATGGGATACAAAAATGAGAGACAATGATGATGGAACTTGGTAGCGGTCTCCATTATGTTGTCAGCAAGGCAGCCATTTGCCGCTTCTGTTCGTACCATAAATATAGCAGATGTGGTCATGTGGATTGAAATAAATCATAAAGAATTTTATACCTCTCTGCGTTTTTGGTACTGAAATATAAAACGTCCATCAGTTATTATGTCAGTCAGTACAATAGATCTTGTAACAACTTTACTGAACGAGAAGTTAAGAACTCTCAATACTGTTTCTCCTATGTGTTCTCCATAGTTGTCATATGAAGGAAGTTAAGTGGAAGAGCTTTGTAAAGTTCTAGTCTTTCCTTAAGATTCTTCTCTAAGATATTTCTGAGGGATCAAGTCTTTTTGTAAGTTTCTCTTGAAAGCAAGCTTACCTTTAGGTGAAGGACCGTTCTTTAAAATCTATGGATAATGATATAGATTTTAGAAGTTTCCCTTGAAGAGCTTCTTTGTGAAGTATAATCTATGGCTACACTGCAAGTAAAAGTAATAACCGTGTTTCTAACCTGAAAACTTTTTCATATTTAACATTTTTTTTATATACTGAAAAAGGTCACAAATGACCTTGGCAGTAACAGAAACTATAATTTTCTGTCACTTATTATTGTTCCCCAAATCTATGTTGGAGAGGATGTGGTGAGCAAGCAAATCTTCTTCATCTGTGGTGGCACTGTCCACTTACCGTATATTCCGGCGTATAAGACGACCTGGTGTATAAGACGACCCCCCTACTTTCCTGTTAAAAATATAGAGTTTAAGATATATTCGCCGTATAAGACTACCCCTTTTCCAACAGCCAGCTCCCCCTGTATATTGCCAGCCTGTACCCCCAGTATACAGCCAGCCCCCCTGTATATAGCCAAACTGCCCCCCCCTAGTATACTGCCAGCCTGTACCCCCAGTATACAGCCAGCTATTATACAGCCTGGCGGCCCCCCAATTGTGCAGAATGCAGGCCCCCCAGTTAGCATCCTGCCGCCTCCCCTCTATATAGCCAGCCTGCTTGGCACATTAATAATACAACAGCTTCTCACCTTTCCCGCGATCCACCGAAGCTCCTGCGCTACACTCGGGCCGGCGGTGACAGATCATGAGCGCTGGCGGCTCACAGAATAACGTCAGCCGCTGCGACGTCATGTTCTCTGGACGCCGGCACCACGGAGCTGCACAGGCGGCCGGAGCGTAGCAGCGAGCCTGGTGGATGCGGGAAAAGTGAGAAGAAACATTACCGGCCTATAAAACTACACCCCAGCCCAGCCCAGACTGAAGATTTTTCAGTCTTCAAAAGTCGTCTTATACGCCGGTATATACGGTATTACAGATTTTTGGGCACAAGTGGTCAGGTTGTTTCAAAGACGGTGTAAGATTAAACTCCCTGTTTCCCCAGAGTTATTCCTTCTTAACATTATAGAGAAAAATGTGCTTTTGCCCGGCAATGCTAAAGGTATCTCCATTAGGTTATGTTCAACAGCCAGGCTAGAGATTCAAAATAAATGGAATACAAACAGCTCACCCCAGATAGAGAGAGTAATTTGGGGTATGAATAAGCTACGGAACTATGAATTATTCATGTATGAAGGGGGAGTCATAAGCAAAAAAAAAAAGTTTTAATCTGACACATGGACACACAAGAAAGAGGATGTAAGTATAAGAATAGAGGGGGATACGTGATAGGAGAGACAAAGGTAAAATACAAAAAAAAAAAAAAATAATAATAATAATATAGCACCTGCATTGGTATAGATAGCAATCGTATCTGTATAGTTAGCATGCGGATCTTTTTTTAATTATTATTATTACAAAGCTTCATTACAGACACCTTACAGCTGATCATTGCAGTCTGGGACTATAGTAAAGCATCCAGAAAGCTTCACCAAAGGTCAGAGGGGTCTGTCTGTAACTATGGGTTGTCTGTAAGTCAGGTGTCCTTAAGTAGGGGACCGCCTGTACTTAATGATTGATTGTTGACTCATACAAAAGATTGTAATTTCTGTTTTTGTTTCTTGTGGTTGACTCAATAAAGGAAAAAATATATATATATTGTTCCCCATATGTAAAAATTGAAGTATCATTGTGACCATAATATTATAACAATTCCTATAAAATTCTTAAAGCCCCAATACACAATTGCATATTTTTGCCATTTCCACCACACAAAGAATTTTCTCCAGCTTCCCATATGCCACATGGTCTTAAAAGGGTCTTAAAAGGGTCAAGAAACTTATGAATACTTCACTGACTACTGATAGGTAATAGAAATTCTGTGTAAAACTCAAATACATATCACTGATATAAACTGAAAGGGAGGATATAAAACTTAATATTTATTAGGCATACTTAAATAGCAAGGGGGAGGGATATTTCTTATGTCAGTGAGTTGTCACTCCTAGTGAATATACAACACCCTTTGTGAACTTAGGAAAAACTCTTTTTTGCATCACATCCAAAACTATGTGAGTATAGATGAGCATTAATGACATCACTGACAAAGCATAGGTGTGCCATACAAGAAAAAAGACTGAGAGTGAAGCTATGGAGTATATATGACAACAGATAAAACAGTCAGACCTATGCTTGTTTGAATAGGGAACGACCAGCAACACTTCTCACAAGTCTAAGATCTCACTAAAATGTTGATGTATCAGCTGATTCTTTAAACTACATCATATTTTCTCCTACTCTAAATGTCACTCAACGTGTTTCTCTCCTAACTCAGGGATCATCAGGAGAGTTGATTCTTACTGGTACAACAAGAAAATAATAAAATTGTGCGGCGTCCTGATGGTGGGCGCCGGCCTTTTTATTCTCGGCATCTCTTAAATCTTAAAAAGAAAAAGGATATGCCTCCGCCCATCTCCTCCCAATGTGTGATGTAAGCCTCCATTCCTATTCTTTAACAGTGGGTAGCCAATCACAATCATATGGGGGAGGGGCCAGTATGGAGTGATCATCTCCCGGATAGTGTCAAAAGTGACAGGGATCATGGTGATGAAAACAAAAGAAAACTAAAATTATATATATGTTCAGGGGATGAGATTAAGATCTTCCATACAGATGTAGATAGTTTACGTGCCAATATACCGTCCATAGCAGAAGGGTGACATAATGCATTAGGATCATCGGGTAAAATAAGTGCAATAACAGTTCCTCAGGGATTCCGCATAATGGCATGGGACAAAATGGATCAGCCCAAAAGAGGTTTGATCAGTCACCAAAGTTTATTAGCCAGATGTATAATAGCCCGACCAGTGGTCACTATTTTAGGTCATTAGTGCCCGAAGAGTAATGTACTATCTAATCACACACATCAACTGAATGATTTCCACAAGATAAGTACATTGTCGATGTACCTAAGCCATAAAAAGATCTTTGATGTCCATCTCTCCATTTCCTCTGTGAACACCAGGTGCTCCTCCCACAACCCAGGAATAGATTCACATAAGTGGGGGCCACAGGGCTCCTCATTGCGCTCCCCCTGATTCGGTGGAAGAAGCCAGACACAATAGGGTGGCCCTTAAGGGGGGGGATACCCCTTATGGACCTTGGGTAGACCGTAAAAAGTGGCAATCGTAGGATATTTGGGCATCAACACACTTCACTCTTGTTCACTAATCAGTTCAGCCTCCAAAGCCTTCAGCAGGATGTTGTTAAGCTGAATGGCGAAAATTTGTGTGGGATCCCCTTCAAGAATTCTATAAGATAAGGGGTCAAGCAGAATAGCCAGACACATATTCTTATATTCATTTCTGTCTAGGACAACTATGTTTCCCCCCTTATCGGAGGGCTTAATAATTATCCCCTGGTCTTTTTATAGTGACAGTAAAGTCTGGATCTGTTGTTTTATGAGATTACCATGTATCCTGTCACTAGACTGTGAGAGCTCCTTTATGACCAGTTCCTCAAATATGTCAATGGCATGGGTATATATAGCCGGAGGTGGGGATTTAATTTTAGGTTTCATTCCCGTGAAGGGATCCATGACCTCCTCCCTTTGTCCCATGTCCCATAATTCTTCTAAGGCCCTTAGACCAGAAAGATCTGACTCTTCAATTCCCACATCTAAGCTTTGATTTTTGTCCTTAATCAACATATATTTCGCCCAACGTAGCTTCCTGGTGAACAGTGCTATATCTTTCACCCAGGTAAAAGAGTGCAAAATTAAGGTTTTAGTTTTTTGTAAAGGAAGTTTCAATTTTCTTAAATGTATGAAAACATTATAAAACCTAAACAAATTTGGCATCCCTGTGATCGCACCCAAAAAAATAGACATGCCATTTGGGGCGCACAGTGAAAGCCGTAAAAATCCAAGCCCACAAAAAAATGGGGCATATGCATTATTTCACCAATTTCACTGCATTTGGATTGTTTCCCGCATCCCAGTACATGGCATATATGGCAAGTTAAATTCCAAAATCTATATTCTGTAAAAATTCAATATAACTTCAGTGTATGAAAAACACACAAAAAAAACCAGAAGCTGCACCAATGTGTCTTTCATATACAGGCAGTCCCCGGGTTACATACAAGATAGGGTCGGTAGGTTTGTTCTTAAGTTGAATTTGTATGCAAGTAGGACCTGTATATTTTAGCATTGTAATCCCAGCCAGAACTTTTTTGGTCTCTGTGACAATTTGATTTTAAAAATGTTGGGTTACCATAACAATCAGGATTAACACTAAAGCGTCACAACAGACACATTTGATAACAGTTACAGCTGATCATTGTAGCCTAGGACTAAAGTACAATAAATTACCAATATCCAGAGGTCCGTTTGTAACTAGGGGTCGTATGTAAGTCGAGTGTTCTTAAGTAGGGGACCCCCTGTAGTTTAGTTTCACCTATATTTTGCTTCAATTTATTCTGCTTTGTTAGAACTTTTTTAATATACTTCTAAACTTCTAAACTAAAGTACATGTAATATGTTGGTTATAAACCTGTTTACCAGAGAGAATTGTTACCTTTTTAGAGGCTGCTTATAAAACTTGGCCGAGTTTCTAATGAACAGATGTACAAGAAGGAATTGGCATACAAATGCATCCTCTGCTACATCCAAATGTTCTCTAAAAAATGCAGTGTCTTTATATGTATTATTGTAAAGTGATATACATTTTCTTTAACATGCATAGAAGATAAAATGAACACATTTAATCAGATGTAAAAAAAAAAATAAATGTAAAAAGTATACTATCTTTTATAATAATTATTTATTTAAAGAGGGGGAAAAATAGTAAAAAAAATAGTAAAATAATCTTTTTAAAACATTGTAAAAAAATAATAATTATCAATTCACCCCCTTTTCCATGGGACTGATATAATTATAAATTAAGAGAAAAAAAATCACAAAAATGTTAGGTATCACCGTGTCTTAAAATGCCCAATCGATCAACATATAAAATAGTTTATTCCCAGAGGCGAACCCCATAACAGAACATAACTTCCAAATGTTGAAAACACCACTTTAATGCCATTTTACATCACATGAAAAATGTAATAAAAAGTGATCAAAAGCTCATACAGTCTTCAAAATCATAGCAATGAGAATGTCTGCTTCTCTTGCAAAAATGTACATCTTACATAGCTCCATATACTGAAGTATGAAAAAGTTATTAGTGTCAGAAAATGGCAAAACATTTTTTTTTTGTATTGAAACACAATAAAAGTTATTTAAAATTGGCATCACCTTGATCGTACCGACCCAAAAAATAAAGTAGATTAATCATTTAGAGTGCACAGTAATAATAGCAAAAACAGAGGCCACAAGGAAGTGACGCAAATGCATTTTTTCACCAATTTTACCACATTTGGAGTTTGTTCTCTGCTTCGCAGTCAGGGGTGAACCTAGCATTTTTGCTGTCTGAGGCGAGCTATAGAAAGACGCCCCCCCCCCCCCGTATATGTAGGACCAGACCCAATCATACTGGTTTGATGTGAAAATAAAGCAATGCAACATACATAGAGCATCCCTCCATGTATAAAAAAACACAGCGATATATACCATTTAATACATACAGCGTGCCGCCATATAGTATATAATGCATACAGCGTGCCTCCATATACCATATGATACATACAGCGTGCCCCATATACCATATGATACATACAGCGTGCCCCATATACCATTTAATACATACAGCGTGCCACCATATACCATATAATACATACAGCGTGACGCCATATATCATATAATACATACAGCGTGACGCCATATACCATATAATACATACAGCGTGCCGTCATATACCATACAATACATACAGCGTGCCCCCATATGCCATATAATACATACAGTGTGCCTCCATATACCATATAATACATACAGAGTGCCGCCACATACCCTATAATACATACAGCGTGCCACCATATACCATATAATACATACAGCGTGCTGCCACATACCATATAATACATACAGCGTGCCGCCATATACCATATAATACATACAGTGTGCCTCCATATAAAGAATACTATAGCGTGACCGCCACACTACATACATGCAATATAATAAACATAATAACGTCGAATCCTCTCATATACCATATAATACATACAGTGTTGCGGCCCATATACCATATCTACACATACATGCGTGCACCACATACCATCTATATACAGCGTGGCCGCCGCATTCAAGCATACAGACACGTCACCTCCATATACCATTCATATAACCGACTCCTTGTGCCTCCATATACCCATATAAATCATCTGTGTGCCTCCATATACCATATAATACATACAGTGTGCGGCCATATACCATATAATACATACAGCATGCCGCCACATACCATATAATACAACCTGAGTGAAGTTGGCCCCCCCACCTTGTTCAAATCAAACAAAATTGGTGTCAAACGTTTGTGCTACGTTTGTGCTGGTTTGTGCAGCTAAAATTTTCGTTTGTGCAGCTATCGTTTTTTAAGATTTTAATGAAAGTTTCCAGAGGTCATCAGAGGTCAACCAGCCCCCCCCATATTGCCCAAATCAAACAAAACTGGGACCAAACAACTCTGCTACATTTATGCTGGTTTGTGTTGCTCAATTTTTTGTTTGTGCTGCTTTTGTTTTGAATATATGAACAAAAAATTAAAGTTCAAAACTGGTGTCAAACGTTAGTGCTACGTTTGTGATGATGTGTGCTGCATATACAGACACACCACACACATACAGTATATACACACTAATATACGCTCATACAGTATGCATATACACACAGGGGTGAACCTAACCTCTCTGCTGCCTGAGGCGAACTATAGAAAAATGCCCCCTCCCGCGGCCAGCCAAAAAGCTAGTTACTATGATTAGTGCAAACAATCAATTGGAACCCCCACGGATCACAAGAAGGAGGGTCCTTGTATTGAAAATTGAAAGAGCAGCTGTTTGCACATGCTCCCTGCTACTTTTCTCATCTCAATGGCACTGTTGGAGATATCCGAGAGTCGTAACCGGCCATCTCCATCAGTGCCATATACAATGAACAGAGCGTCAGAGGGCATGTCCTTTCTGGTGTTCCATTCATTTGTTGTACTACAACCACCGTTCTCGTGGTCCTTGACCCCCACTGATCAACGAGTTATCCCATCCATCCATTAAAGGGGTTTTCCCACAAAGAAAAGTTAGGGCCTAACTTACTGATCAGTGGGGTCCAACGGGGTCCCACAGACCTCCGTCGGACTCCTTGTCGCTCCGTCAGATTAATGGAGAAGCCGAATGGGCATGACGATTCTGCTCCATTAATCTCTATGGAGCTGATGGAGATCGGCGAGCAATGCGTTCACCGATCTCCGCCAGCTCCATAGAGATTAATGGAGCAGAATGGTCATGTGCAGCCGTCTGCTCTATTAGTCTGACTGAGCAATGAAGGATCCGACGGAGGTCCGTGGGACCCCATTGGATCCCTCATTTTCGTGATCTGTGGGGGTCTCCGCACTGATCAGCAAGTTAGGCCGCCTCCTGTGGATAGGGGCAAACTTTTCTTTGTGGGAAAAACTCCTTTAAGACTGGTCTTTTAAATGCCAGTCTTAAAATTATTCCCACCAGCACCCGTATCAACTAAAAGACTCCGGTCTCTTAATAGATTTGGGTGCAAACTCCGCCATTTCGGATGTGATACAAGGTCTGTTCCGCACATATGCAGACACATGTTCTACACACATTCCAGACACATTCTCTATAGATACATTGCAGACACAAGCTCTTCATACATGTTACTGACACAAGCTCTATGTATACACTACAGACACAAGCACTACATACATGTTACTGACACAAGCTCTATGTATACATTACAGACACAAGCACTACACACATGTTACGTACACAAGCTCTACATATACATTACAGACACAAGCACTACATACATGTTACTGACACAAGCTCTATGTTACACTACAGACACAGCCCTACATACATGTTACTGAACAAGCTCTATTAATATACATACAGACCAAGCACTACATACATGTCACGACACAACTCTATATACACTACAGACCAGAAGCTCAACATACATGTACTGACACAAGCTCTACGTATACATCTACAGACACAAGCTCTACATACATGTTACGACACAAGCTCTACTGTACACTACAGACAAAGCTCTACATACATGTACTCTGACACAAGCTCTATGTATACACACAACACAATCTTACATACATGTTACTGACACAAGATCTATGTATACACTACAGACACAAGCTCTTCATACATGTTACTGACACAAGCTCTATGTATACACTAGACACAAGTTCTACATACATGTTACTGACACAAGCTCTACGTATACATTACAGACACAAGCTCTACATACATGTTACTGACACAAGCTCTACGTATACACTACAGACACAAACTCTACATACATGTTACTGACACAAGCTCTATGTATACACTAGACACAGCTCTACATACATGTACTACACAAGCTCTACGTATACATTACAGACACAAGCTCTACATACATGTTACGACACAAGCTCTACGTATACACTACAGACCAATTCTACATACATGTTACTGACACAGCTCTATGTATACACTACAGACAGAAGCTCTACATACATGTTACTGACACAAGCTCTATGTATACACTACAGACACAAGCTCTACATACATGTTACTGACACAAGCTCTATGTATATACTACAGACACAAGCTCTTCATACATGTTACTGACACAAGCTCTACGTATACATTACAGACACAAGCTCTACATACATGTTACGTACACAAACTCTACATATACATTACAGACAGAAGCTATACTTATTACATAAAAACAGTATTGTAGACTTAACCTCTCCTGCAGATAGTTAGAGGTGGTCAGACAGCTAGTAAGGGACATTGTCTCTCCCACACCAGGATAAGAGTGCAGGCTGCAGCAGTAAGAGGGAGCACAGGATAGAGCAGACACTCAGAGCACTTCCTGCTCTTCTCTCTTTTCTTCCCATGGCTCCCTCCTCCCCTCACCTCCCGTCTCCTCCGGCAGATAGTGTCATGCAGCAAAAGCTTCCTCTGTGAGAGGAGCTGCTTCCTCTGCACATGAGGTGGTAGGGGACCCTTAGGAGCCACTGTCAGCACTTCCCTGGTACACAGAGGCACGGCAATTGTGGGCGGGGCCTCATTAATGAGTGAAGGAAGCGGAGGACCCTGACTGTACTGAGCTGTGCAGCAGCTTTTACTCCAACTGCAGCACTGCACAGCACAGCTGACTATTGAGCCTTCTACCTCCTACTGACTAATGCCTAGCCAGGATATGCCATGGTCATGATTATTTTAACATGACATGTCCTGGCTCAGACTGGCTGCTCTTTGCCGACATCAGTGACCTGCCTGATGCCGCCCTAACTGACCACCAGAGGGCGCCGCCTGATAGGAAAGTCTCAACTCGCCTAATGGGTGGTGCGCCCCTGTATACACACACTCATCATACTGCATATACATGTATACAGACATGCAAATAAACATACATATTTACACATACATACATACACCCATCTAAAGATATAGGTACATATATACTTACACGGATGGAACCATCTGCAGACGAGTGAAGCAGGCTGCGGACAGGTGAGACAGGCCAGGAGAGGCAGGCCGGGCGGCGCGGACAGTTGATGCGGGCCACGGTAGGGCGAGGCGGGCCGCGGACATGTAAGGTGGGCTGGGCAGCCAGGAAAGGCAGGCCGCGGACTAGTGAGGCGGGCTGGGAGGCTGGGCCGCGGCCGGGATAGGCGGGCCTGGGGACTGTGAAATGCGGGCCGTGATAGGCGGGCCTGGGGTCTATGAGAGGCAGGCCGGGGGTCTGTGAAAGGGGAACAGGAGGCGGCCGCGGACAGGAGAGGTGGCTGGGCGGCCTGATGGTAGAGGCGGGTCGGGCGGCCGGGTATGGAGCTGTCGGGGCGGTCACAAGACAGGCCGAGCAAGTCAGTGAATGACCTGCATGACGCCGCTGCCTGGTAGGTGCGCCCCTGTTCGCAGTACACAGCATGGAGTTCATTACATTACATAAAAGACAAGTACAAATGGAAGTACAAAAACTACAGAGATCTGTAACAAGTGGGAGGAAGACCCTGGCAATGAGAGCTCACAATCTATATCGGAGGGTAGATGGAGACAGGAAGTGAGGGAGCAGAGCAATTAAAGCAAACCTACCATCAAAGACTTACCTAATAAGGTAGATTGGGTGGTAGTTTTCTGTGTTCTTTCCCGGCCATATGCTTTTTTTGATTAAACTTTTAGTTCCCCAGAACTTTAACTAACTTTTATCTTATACATACACAAATGTTCTTTAGAAGTTACTGGGACGTGGAATAGTTGCACCGTGGAGTGAGAGCTACGGCTACTGCATGCCCCTGTAGCCTTTTTTAATCTCTCCTAATAGGCAGTCATCAGTCCAGACTAGTGGTATGTGACCAAAGCCATAGTTACTGCACA
Source organism: Engystomops pustulosus (assembly GCA_019512145.1). Classification (NCBI taxonomy): domain Eukaryota; kingdom Metazoa; phylum Chordata; class Amphibia; order Anura; family Leptodactylidae; genus Engystomops; species Engystomops pustulosus. The sequence continues at coordinate 37,959,523 of CM033650.1, forward strand.
AGCACATATTTCCAGCTGTTCAGATGGGTGCAAGCAGCTACAGCGAGCTATGCCTGGTAGGAGAGATCAAAAGTATGGAGTAGCTCCACGCCCCAGTAGCCTCTAAAGAAATTTTGGGTATATGTAAGATAACATTTTTATAAACTTCAGGAGGACTAAAAGTTTAATCAAAAAAAGTAAAGGGCTGGGAAAGAAAATTTACCTTATTAGGTAAATCTGTAATGGAAGGTTTCCTTTAATGCATTTTGGAGGTAATCCTGAGCAGGTGCGTTTTCAGGTTATGTTTGGAGGTTTGGAAAGTTGGGATATTCTGTCACATTGTGGTAGAGAGTTCCAGAGCATGGGAGATGCACAACAGAAGTTATGGATGCTATTGTGAAAAGAGCGGATTGTAATAGAGTAAAGTAGAAAGTGAAGTGAAATTGGCTGATTTGTTCGGAAATATAAAGGGGGACAGGTTGTGAATGGTTTTGTCAGTTTTGATATTTTAAACTGAATTAATTGCACAATGTGTAACCAGTGGCAGAAAGGAGAGGCAGAGAAGAAGTAGGGAGACACATAGATTAATTGGGCATCAGAGTTAAGGATAGATTTGAGGGGCGTTAGAGACTTAGCTGGAAGATCACAGAGAAGAATATTGCAGTGGTCCAAGCAGAGGAAATGAACTGGCAATTTTGTAGACACCGGGTTGAGAAAGGATTGGATTTAAGAGATGTTTTTGAGATGCAGGCCACAGGTTGTACTATGGGACTGGGTGTGAGGCTCAAAGGATAGGTGAGAGTCAAAGATAACTCCAAGGCAGAAGACTTTGGATTGTGACTGTGAGGTCTGGTGGGATGGATGTGTTAGGTGGAGGAAAGAATATTAGCTCTGTTTTGTCCCTGTGGAGTGAACTCCACAGGGACAAACTCTGGATTGTGAACTCCAGTGAACTCCGACGGACTTCAGCGCAGCAGCGACACCTGGTGGACATCGGGCGCATTACCTTAGTGAATAGCCGGAAGACCCCAATCCTCCACAGAGAACGCGCCGCTGGATCGCAACAGGACCGGGTAAGTGAATCTGCCCCAGAGTCTTGAAGGACAGCAACAAGGGGAAGGGTGAAGAGAAGGTATGATAGTGATATACACTGAACGTAATGTATTATTTATAGATATTTATCAGTATTATCTTTACATATAAAATGGAGAGCGGAACACTAAATATTCTACCCTACAAGGGTATTTTATTATTGTTACACATGTCAAGAATCAGACAGCATATATTCTGTTATAAAAGACCAGAAAATACAGTTGTGAAGATGAATTGAAATAGTTATTTTTTAGGCATTTGGTGTTAGATAGAATAGCAGGATCCGGTAACATTATAACCCAACAAAGTTATGTCCTATAGAGGACTAGGAGTAGCTTCCCCCCAATCTAACTTATAACACCCTAAACCATAGGGGAACTCACAAAAATAAGTTTTGTTAAAAATCTCAACAGTAAAACATATATTTAGCAATTAATTTCCACTTTAAAATGATCCCAAGATAAATTGGGGCTCAGGCAGCCCAGCCATAACAAGCCAGAGATGCATTACATTGCATTACAGTGTCAAAAGTTGGTATTCCCATCGTCTAGACTAAGTTTGTGTCTCTTTTTTCATTAAAGAGGTTCAGTTTTGATTACCTTGTTTGCTGTGGATGCCGTGCGCCCCTCGCCCCGACGCGCGTTTCGCCTATTGCGAAACATATTGCCTTAACACTTTGCAGACTTTTCAGGTGACAGATCTTTAACATGTAAATTAAATGTATTGTTACATATCACAGCTTTTAGAGGCGCTCGGAGTGTTCAGATCCAGTTATCTTCTCAGTGGTAAAAGAAGTAATGGGAAAACCACAAACCCTTCCTCACTGCGTTTAAAGACACTGGGCGTTCACACCTAGTTATGCTCTCTGCAGTAAAAGAAGTAATGGGAAAACTGGACACCATCCCTCTCACTGCTTTTAATATTCTGGTATTGCAGATTCAAAATTTCAAGTTCCAGTAATACAGAAACTCAAAATGTCAATTTCTAGGAAAACGGAAAGTTAAAATTTCAAGTTAAATGTGCAGGAATGTGGACAGATACTTTTTGCAGCATGTGAGTTATATTCTGCCTCCTGGTACTGCCTCTGATGGTGGTGGGGGTTGAGGAGAGGTGAACATGGCATTCCACATTGTGACCATGCTCACTCTCCCTCCCTAAGTGTACCTGTTGCATTGACGACTTCCTCCTCCTCATGCTGCCACTGAACTCTTAAAGGGCATCTTCCTCCATGATGAAAAACTGTATGCAAATGAGCCTGAGGGGCCCAGGATCCACAAGCTTATTTGCATACAGTCTTTCATCCTGGTGGTAGATGACTTTTAAGGTCATATTGGAACATCACTAGTAGTGCCTGCACCACAGTGTACCTCATTGTAGTCTCTGACTCTAGTATTGGAATTAGGATGCTATGCTATCCTTGTTGCAGGAATCCAGCAGGGTAGTCGCCCAGTATTTGGCACTGTTGAGTCAACTTGGCTGTCATAGCAAATAGCGGCTCATATGGGCCAGGCTTCCCAGAGTTAAGGACAACATGTCCTTTGTGGGAAGTGTCTCCTAATCCTCCTCTGCATCTCCCCAGCCATGCTCCAGTGATGCCGGTAGGCTGCTATGGGTGTCACCCAGGATAACTCCTTTTCTACCTTCTGCTCCAAAGCTGTTCCCTGTACAGTGCAATAGCAGACCACTAGTCTAGCATCCCACCCCAGTCTTGTGTTGACTTTACTTCAGCTGTTCCTTCTCTTCTATCTTGTCTCTCACATTCTCCATCTCCAGCCTGAAGAGTTTTTTCAAGCAGGTTAAAGATAGGATGGTACAGCTGATGTTTGCATCATAGGCAATGACCATATTGGTGGCATATTGCAAGCAGTGAAGTACTGAACATATGTCCCTCATGCAGGCCCAGTCATTAGTGGGTACGTTCTGTTGGTCACTACTTTGACACACCTTTGTGTTCTGGAGCTGGAATTTCACAATTGCCTGCTACTGCTTCCACACTCTTTTGAAATTCCAGCTAGGAGAGAAATCATATGGTATAAGTGAGTTCTTCCTTGACTTGTGGTTGAAGTGACTTTGCTACTTTGAAGGGGGTGTGGATAATAGAAATAATGGAATTTGAGGCACTACCATATATCATGCCTACCAGTACACTGGTATTACCTACCCTGGCATCTACCTACCAGTAGAAGTTCAAGCAGGCAGACAGAACACATCTAGCCTCTGCAGTACCAGCTCCTACACCACCACCAGCAGCACCACGGCCACATCTCACTAAATTCTTGTTTTCCTCAATTAAAAGACCAAACTGTACAGTGATAGCACCTTTGGAATTAGGAATTATTTCACACTATTCATGGATACCAACACCTTCAAAATCTAGGTATTACTTCACACTATTCAATGACAACAGCACATTCATGGTCGATGTATTACTGAACTGTATACACTAACAGCAACCCCTGTTGCTGGAAACTTTACTGACACAGAACCTTCAAGATTTTGCTGGATGAGGCATTAAATGCCCTTCTGGTCTTTCCAAGTATTTCCAAGTGTAGGGATATGAATAATCAAACACAATAGCAGCATATGAGTAGCCTAACGCAGTTCTTCAGAGTGCCCTAAAAAGGGAAATGATTTAAGATTTCCACCTGTCCGTATTAACATCAGTCACCTCTCTAAGTTCCCTGAAAAGGGAAATTGCTGAGTCCCTGCCCATCTGACTGACCCTATGAAGAGCAGCAAGTTGTGTCTCCTGTGTGTAATGGCATCAGGAAATGTGACCCTGCTCACATGTCCCTACACTTGGAAACATGCCAAATTTGGTACAGACTCGAATTTTCCAGTTCAAGTCTGCTCATAACTACTTCCACATATATGCCGAGCATATACATATACTGGAATACAGAGACATCCTTTTTACCTCAATTTGCATAGTATACATTGTATACCGTGAAAAACACAGGATGGATAGGAAGACACAGTTAAATACATCTTTCCATTCTGCTCCCTCTAGAGATTTATATATGCTCACTGTAGGCAATGGGGGAATGATGAAACCGTAAACTGGCTACTAGCATAGTTTCCTTCCCCTCTGGCTTTTAGAGGGAGAGGCAGGAACAGAATGATGTCTCCTACTGTATGTGTATACAGGGGGATACATCTTTTCCCTCCATTGTAAGGACACATTGCCAATTTGCCAAAGGGCAAAAACAAAATGTGAATATAGCCCAAGTCTGGAAAAAGACATACTTTCAAATATGGAGAAAGGATAAAACAGGGTAGACATTTTTTCTTTTCAAAAGGTTCTAAATTCTTGCTTCAAAAACACATCAGAATTCAAGCAAATATGACCTGTAATTCTGCTTTACTAACGCACCATCATCCAGTTTCTTCTTGAACCCTCAAGGGAATTAATCTTGACTAGAGATGAGCGAACATACTCGTCCGAGCTTGATACTAGTCCGAGCTTAATGCTCGTTCGAGCATTAGCATACTCGCAACTGCTCGCTGCTCGGACAAGTATTTTGCCCTCTTGAGAAAATGGCATCTAGCGGCATTTAGATTTTGGCGGCCAGAAACAGAGCCAATCACAAGCCATGAGACTCTGCAGTATACCCAGCATCACGTGCTACACTTACATGTCGATAGCAGTGGTTGGCTGGCCTGATTGGGTGACCCTGGAATAGACTAGCCCCTGCCCGCGCTGCTCAGATCATTCTCTGTCTAGATGCCGTTAGGGAGAGAGCTTCTGCTGGTCAGGGATAGCGTTAGGGTGCTAGTAGATTACTGTTAGGCAGGAGTGCTTCTACAAGAACCTTTCTGTTAGGCAGGAGTGATTCTCCAAGAACCCAACAGCCCTTGCTAGGGCTACATTAGCGTTTTTCAAAAGTTAAAGTGACACACTCAGTCTCAGCACAAAATCCTTTTGTGTGCTGTCAGTGTAGGTTAAAAACTAGCCATAGCAATCAATGGAGTGGAGTTAATGCTCAATTTAACCATTGCAGCTAAAATAACAGGAGCAGCCAGAATAACCGGAGCAACTGTACGTCCTCCAAAGAAAACCCATCCCCTTTACCTGGGAAAAGTACAGCTAGAGACGATCATCAGCTGGAGTAATCAGACAGAGCACAGCATATTGACGCATGCGCACATCCTCTCTGGGGACGCCGAGACACTGACCATCCTCACAGCACTGCCGAGCCTGTTCGATGCGACATCTGAGTCTAAGGAGGACTCTTTAGTCCTTCGGGAAAACCGTGAGTGTGACACTGGTCACGACAGACATGACTAAAGAGGAGTTAAAAGGCGTATAACCTATCGGCATATATGAGGTTTTTTAGCCCAGCCTGAGATGGCAAAGTGTTACACACTGGTATGCATACCATTACATTGCGCAATATTGTATTTTAAGTTGATGCATTATTTTATGTAATTTGCATTTTAACCATCATAGTTAAAATGTAATAATGTGTATGTATAGTATCTAATCATTAGCGTGGATTGGTGCTTGGTGCAATTTTCCCTTTAATAAAAGGCATACCGCCCAAGAGCTATTACATGGCATCATGTCGCAGACCGTAGCTGGCACCGCTGAACCTGAAGTCAGGCATGGTTGTGTGTGACAATGGCTGTAACCTGGTGGTGGCTCTGCAACTCGCCAGACTGACACATGTGCCATGCCTGGCCCATGTGTTAAATCTCATAGTTCAGCGGTTCATCAAGACATCTGTCTGATTTGCGCATTCCAGAAAGTCCAGCACAGATGCTGTCACTCTCAGGGCAACGCAGCGCCGCCTCCAACTGCCCGCTCACCGACTGTTTTGTGACGTGCCCACGAGGTGGAATTCAACATTAACCGTGTTATCTAGAGTCTACCAGCAGCGCAGAGTTATTGTAGACTGCCAGATGTCAACTTCCACCATATCTGGACGTGGATGTCTGATATCTGTCAGGTGCTGAGTAACTTTGCGGCGTCAACACAGATGGTCAGTGGCGATGCCGCCATCATCAGCCTCACCATCCCGCTGCTTGGCCTGTTGAAAAACTCTCTGGTCAGCATGAAGTCAGAAGCTTTGTGCTCATCAAAAGAGACGGGGGAAGAAGATTCCCTTGTTGATAACCAAAGCACCCTCCGGTCTGTTTCTAATCACGTATCGGAGGAGGTGGAGGAAGAGGAGGAGAATGTTGGCGAGACAGAAGAGGGGGGCATTGCTCAGTCCTTAACTGTTCAGCATGTATGGGCAGAAGAAGAGGAGTTGGAGGAGGAGGAAATGGAGAGTCAGGCCAGTGAGGGGAGTGAATTCTTGCGTGCTGGGACTCTGGCGCACATGGAAGATTTCATGCTAGCATGCCTATCCCGTGACCCTCACGGAGGTTCTTGCCTGCCCTGCCGCTAGCACTAGGTTTTCAGTGGCATCATCACCGATAAGTGTACACGCCTGTCGACTGACAGTGCTGACATGTTGACGCTTATCAAGATGAATCAAGCCTGGATTTCTCATGATTTCCATTCTCCACCAGATGAAACCTGAATAATTCTCATGTATGCACTCCTCCTCCTCATTCTCCTTCTTCTCCTCTTCTTTGCACACTAAAGCAGAGGCAACTGGCTATTTTTTGCCAGGGCCAACTGGCTCTAGGTATAGTACTCCATGTATTTAATTTTTCTGGAGGGCCACCTACCCGGTCCTCTGTTTTAAAACATTTTTGGCAGTGCCACATACAGGTACTCTATGTATTTAATTTTTCTGGAGGGCCACCTACCCGGTCCTCTGTTTTAAACATTTTTGGGAGTGCCACATACAGGTACTCTATGTATTTAATTTTTATGGAGGGCCACCTACCCGCTCCTCTGTTTTGAAAACTTTTTTGGACTGCCACATACAGGCACTATCCAAATTAAATTCTCTCCATAGCAGCCTCCACACGTCGTCTTTATAGCTGCCTCCAAAAGTCGTCCACATAGCTGCCTCCATACATCGTCCCTTTAGCAAACTATCTGTGTCAGGAAGAATTTTAGGTTGCTTTAATGGCTTCCACATCAAACTTGTTAACTTTGTCGCCACCCTGCTATTATACCGCCAAACTTTTATCACTTACCGATATTATTTCAGCGCTACTTGCGCATCTGTTTACGTTATACTCCCCCGCCATAACCAGGCCAAATACTTATAAGAACAGTACTATAGTTGATCTTATATAAAAGATTCTTAGAAGTGCTGTTTGTAGCCCCCGCCTGCTTTGAAAATTATAATTTTTCGAAGTAAACGCTTCTGGCCCCCAGGCCCATTTTGGGTGGGAAGGAGCCGAGAGACAGGGGCTTGGACAGCGAAGGCTCATTTGGCAGCGGACCGCCAGCTCTATCCAAAGATTAGGCAGCCTCAGAGGCATCCGTGCATGCTGCTCCTGCTGTTTCCTGTCTATTTCGCCTCCACGATCCTCCACAGCGTCCACCAATGTCTCCATGTGCAGCGTTCAACTGTCTATACCCCAGATGCGCAAGAGGAAATACAGCACATCGTCTCCTTAGCAACTAGCTGTGTCATGCTACATTTTCGGGTGGTTTACAGGCTGTGATTTTCTGGTGTTTTATATGGATCACTAATTTTGATAATGGATGCAAAGCTGTATTACTGCGTGGCCCCCCACATGCCTCCACACGTCATCTCTATAGCAGCCTCCACACGTCGTCTCCATAGCAGCTTCCAGACACCGTCTCCATAGCTGCCTCCACATGTCGTCCCCTTAGCAAACAAGCTGTGTCAGGCTCATTTTTCGTATGTTTCCCCAGATACGTTATGGAACTTGGTCACTATGTCACCACCATGCTGTGTTATCGACTAAATATACCGTCAACCTTTTATTCACATAGGAAATTATTTCAGCGCTTCTTGCTCACCTCCTTTGGTTCCTCTCTGCCGCCATAACCAGGCCAAATACTGATACATACAGTGCTACACGTTATCCACGCCAAAAGGAATTTTTTTAATTGGTTTGAAGCCTGAGTCCATTTGGGGTATGTCGCTGCCGCTGCTGCCTCTGCATGCCGTCCCCTATAGTGTCAGGGTCAATTATTGGGTGTTTTAGATGCTATCTCGCCTCATTCGGTCACTCCGTCATCGCCATGCTGTTGCCCATAATTTTGGCATAATGGTGTGATTAAGCAGCCTCAGAGGCATCCATCCATGCTGCCCCCGCTTTTTCCTGTACATTTCCGTGGTGTCTGCATTATTTTCTGAGGTTTCCAGGTGTTTGGCCAAGCTTTCCTGTGCAGAGCCTTGGTCCCCTGGAAAAATTCTCGAGTCTCCCATTGACTCCCATTGAGATGTGGTTCGTTATTCAAAGCAAGCACTCGAGCATCGGAAAAAGTTCGACTCGAGTAACGAGCACTCAAGCATTTTAGTGCTCGCTCATCTCTAATCTTGACAAGTTAGCAGCAAGCTCCATAGTATGAATCCTCTAACAGTAAAGACACCCCTTCCTTTGACAGTTTACAAACTGTTTTTTCCTACTTTGAAACTTTGACTGTGCTTCTTGGGAATTAATTTATTTTGAATACATTCTGTTATTATAAGGTCACCATTCAGGCCATAATCTTTTTAAATCTTTCTATGAAATATTGTCCCTTCCATTTCATTCATAACTTTGGTTGCCCACATTTGAACCTGAAGTGCAGTGGTGCCAAAAACTTTATACAATCTATCATCTGATGTCTGAATAGTGTTTTTGTTAAATCAGAACTATCATCATTTGTATCCATATCTCTTTGCATGAATCCCATGATGCTTATTACTAGTGATGAGTGAACCTGAACCAAGCTTCGGTTCCCCCAAGATCTGACGTCAGTCAGAGGTTTGGTTCGGCTCACCAACCCCTTGCAAAGCTGCCAGGGGTGATGAAGACAATGCTTACCCACTGCCGAAATCTAATTTTTGTACTCTCTGTTTTCTGTCATTGAACCAGTACTACCCACTTGCTAATATTTTCCCTAAGATTTCTCAGTTTATGTACCAGTGCATGGTAAATTAAATACCTTTATATTAGATTACCTGTAATTCGGGTGTGTGTGAGGCCATAACAAGGAAATCCGATTGCAAGCCTCTTTGGGAAAACAAATTGATATGAGTGATGACAATTTCTATGCAGCCATATGGAAGATGTTGGCGATATATAATCAACATGAAAAAATATCTCAAATGTCTCAATATGCGTCAAGGATTATAAATGAAAAAGCTTCCATACATTTTACAACCATATTAGAAACCTAGTAATTTCAGTAAATACTTTGTATCATTTGTAAATAAACTTTGCCTTCTCCAAATAATTTTTAGTTTATCATCCAGATGATAAAACTTGCTTACAGTCAATTATACAACACCACATGATTTATTGACCATTTGGATTTTGATGAGCTATGAAACTGCAATACCATCTGGATCTATGCGAGATAAATATCAGGCAAACATCTCAATTGAAGTTGCAGAGCTGCAATATCATGAAGGTCATTAATAATTATAATTAAAGGAATAATTAGAAAATACATCTAAATGAAAACATAGTAAAAAATGTGAAGGAAATTAAAATTGGGAGAAGACCAAAGACAGTATTTGCCATGAGGAATCTAACACTATATTGTGACTTTTTGACATGTCAAGCCTATAAAAAGATGTAGACCATGTAGATATTTAACCGTTCATGCATGTTATCTACTATATGTACAATATTCAGATCTTTTTCTGACTAATTCACATAGCTATTTGTTCTAGCTGTTTACCGCTGCAGTTTAAACGATAGTCTAATTTGGGCTTTTTGTTAGTATAGTTCTACATCAGTAAGGTCAGTAATCACAGGGTGTTTAGCTTTTAGAATAGAAATGAGCAAATCATCCAAGTTTCAATATGTAGAATCTTTGTCGAATTGTTCAAAAGATTCAGTTTGCGTCTTAATCTATTTGGTACAAATCTGTGTTGCTCCAAATGACCCAGCAATTGTTATATAACCCCCTATAGTCCTTCAAAACACAATTATATGAAAAGCTAATTTTTTAATGTTCCCACTGTTTTCGTAAACTCTGGGATGAATGACAGTTACAGCCAACCACCATTTTTAAAGATTTTTTCGGAGCAAATGAGAGAAGATCTGGCTGGATTCAATTTGCTATCTGAAAATGGTAGATTTATGATTTAAGAAGGCTGTGTATATATATATATATATATATATATATATATATATATAAAAGCAAAGAAAATGGGGTTGGAACGGCACCATGCAAAGGTCGGGTGCAGGTCTTCAAAGCGGGTCTGACGTGACCCACTACATCCAGTAGAACAAAAACGATCTGAAGCAGCATTCCAGTAGAAGTGAAAAAATAAAGTGATTTATTCCACCATCAATGCAACGTTTCGCCTTATCAATAAAGTTTTATACTGAGAAGGGCACTCACCAATGAAATCCTTGTTCATCTGTTACTGCTCTCAATACACATGTACACAAGAGCTATTTCAGGACATTTGAAGGTCCTGATACTGCAGATTGAACTAATCCTCAATTCCCCATAAGCTTGATATGTACAATATGTAAGAAGTCAATCACAGCCTTGTAGGGGCTATAATATTCATACAGCTCAGGGCCCATGGCAATGTTAATCTGCCCTGAAAATACACTTCTATGTCTATGGAGTTCATCCATCATAGGCATCAAATATTCTTATATTTGGACTGTACCACAAAGGATCTCCAGAGTCAGAATCACAATGAAGACTAATGATAATGTTCCTATAACACAGTTATAAATAAGGATCCAAAATATCTGTACAATTACAGTTTGCACTCAGCATAGTGTGATATACAGACCATCTCTGCTGAAGATTCTGCTATTGGCACATTTACTTACCTGGTCCTGTCGCGATCCCCACTATGAGTTGTCCAACTATCATGGATTCACTAAGATGGTGCGCCTGATATCTTGCATGTGTCACTCCCCGCTCAGCTCCGCCGAGTTCACCTTCTTCCTCCTGGTGCATGTAAGTAGATGTCTTGTGTCACAATTTAAATGTTAAATCCTGCGCTCAGTCTGAATACGACGGCCCGCCCCCGATTTGTGTCGCATGAAAGCAGGCACGATTGCGCCAAAATCCAATCGCACAATACCCTTTTAAATGCGGTGCAAATGGGAAAACGTTGGAATATCCGATGTTTGTACGGTCCGCTGACCCTTAGTAAATGAGCCCCAGTGTGTCTTTTCCCTCTGTGCCATATTGCTCTTTAATTCACCTTTTCACCATTGTCATGTTCTTTCTCTTTTGCAAAACTATAGGAGGAATTCATTAAGTCTGGTGTTTTAAATGATATACTTAAAATTTCACCAGCCAGTACTCTGCTGCCAAAATCTCTGGCTTTTTTAGTCTGTTTAGACCAGATCTGACTTGGCGGAAAAGGTATAATAAATCTCCCTCCTTATATCTTTCATCTGTATTTTCTTAAACAAGAGACAATAACAATCAATGATAAAAAATGTAGAAGAAATTGAGGTTGTATTTCTTTGGAAAGATGCTAACAACCAATCATCAATTGTTTCTATCGGCATCTGCGCTGCTTTTCTTGTCAATTGCTCCAATTTTCCTGTGCACGAAGACATTCCTACGAAGACAAGTTTCTTATATGTACTTAGGACAACAAAATAACACATTAATTCACAGTTATTAACAAAAATACAGCATTTCACAGATATAATTCCAACCTCTCTATCAATCCTGGTGTATAAAATTTCAGTTGCCCCTAGATACAACCCTGTAACTTCTGACTGTAACTTCTCCTGCACCCTGGGATTTTGCACTGAGCAGCCTAGGGAGTGATAGGAGCTAAAACAGCAATAAAACTGAGTAACATTGTGAAGTAAGAGGTTAAAATGATCTTTATTTTGTAAACATCACTAGGGGATGGAGATGTGAGAATTTTATTTCATGGGAAAACCCATTTAAATCTTTCTGTGTTCCTATAGTTAACATATAGTGAAAAGAATATCGCATTCATTGCATGTGACATTTTAAAAGTAATTCTATTTTACAATTAAAACTAGAAAAAACATGTTAGTTTAGCTAATGTTACAGTTGCCAAGTGAAAAAGTGTCGGGTTTTTATTAATAGAGGAAGTCCTTTAAGCATTTTTCTTAAATGATGCTGCTCAGTTACAGGACTGCTTATGACTATTTTGATTCTTGCCTATTAGTCACCCTTCCTGAGTACGAGGGACCTCGGGGAACATTAATTGCCAGTGACCTTCAAGGTGATTCTTGGAAAGGCACCATAGAAAGTGCTTTAAAGTAAGCTAATATCTACTTTCAGGAATAGGCTGAGATTTAACAACCCAGCTAACCCGCCATCTGATTTCTGTATGCATAGTTTGGTCAACAACAAATAAATACATGCAAAATAACACTTTTCTGTAACAGAACCAGATGCTTCACATTTTCTGAGATGATCCACATGCATTTCGTTATCATAAATACAGTGTAGGGATAAAACTGGTTACATATGCTTTTGCTTGATTAAAGCTGAGCTATTATCATTGCAGTTTATTGTTTCCTCATGCATATTTCATTAACGCTTGTCAAAAGTTTTCATAAAGTTTCACTTACTCATTTGACATTTATATAATACATGCACAATAAATTTATGACTACATACTCTTAAAATGATATAGATTAAGATTATGTATTCTATAGCAACAACAAAAGTAAATATTTGTACGCTACAAACAATGATTCAAATTGTAGTAATATTGACAATCTGTATGTTAAGAACACAGCTCTCAAGTTTCTTTATGTAAGAGATGTCCTGTTAGGTTTACCTTTGTCTGTTCATCCTAATATGGACATACAGATGATAAAGAAATGTTTGCTACCCATTACGCTTTAAGGAATGACTTGTTTGATCTTGGAGAACAAGCATTTATTTTAGTTTTTCCATCCTATTTTCCCAGAATCCTTTTTTCCCATTTTTTAATGGACATAAGCAAATGAGAGCTTGATTTTTTTTTGAGAATAAGTTGTATTTTTCAAAAATGTTGTTTTTAGGGAAACTCTATCGTAATAAACAACATTTATAAACTCTTCTGGAGAATTAAACAAAAATTTCATTTAGCAGGGGACAGGCTGTGTCAGGAGATCTGTCTTATGATGAGAATGAACATACGTGTCCTGGGACAATGTGTTTTATTTAATTCTGTACATATATTTACCAGGAATGGAAACCATCCCTTCTTCACAGAATAATAGGGTTTTACATTACTGAAGAGGGCTTGGTATTCGTCTAAAGCCAATGTAGTCCCCCAGCACAACTTACTCTTAATTTCGTCATGATTATCTGCTCACTAGCCGGAGCAAGTACTGCATAAGGAAAAAATAACCCTCATACAAAATTCAGTAAGCTTCAGCCAATATGAAAATGAAATAACCCTAACTATAAATTACATTGATATAAATAAATGAACTTATTAAAGAATTAACATTTTAGATTTTTTAAATTATCTCTATATGTAGAACATCGAAATGTAGTTTTCTTCATCCTTAAATGGTTTTAAATGTATGTAGAATCATATAGTAAAGATCATAACTAATTAACACAATTTTTTTTTTCTTTTTTGGTGCAGTATGGGAAATAAATAACATATTAAAATAGCTATTCTCAGATTATGTCATAACTATATGATGGATTAAAATTCTACTACTGGAACCTACATCTCTCTCAAAAACAGGAGTCCACACATCCTCATCCCCATGCAAAAAATAGCAGATATAAATGGAATAAAAGAAAAAAGTGCTCACAGGTCGATAATGTACTATTGAGATTTAATAATATAAATATAAGCTGTGGTCTAGTTGTGCACAGCTTAAGGCACAACTCTAGTTTTAGCATGTAGGGTAAGAATCTAGGGTGCAACCAATGTCTTGTAAACTCCAGGCTTGGGTGCTGGGACGGCTGGAGTTTGGAAACAGTAAGAAAAAGGTGGAGGACAGGAGGCATGCTCCAAACTCACTTTATCTCCAAGATTTCAATAAGATAAGATTTTATTGTTTAAAATATTAAAAATGTTATCAGAGTCACAACACATTTCGGGGGAAAGACATCCCCTTATTCAAGTGATGGTTATTTGTTAATGAGTGAAAGAACATATGGAGAATATAGACAGGCCATTTAGACATTAGAACAGAATTCAGTATGAAAGTCATTCATAGACTAGACAGGTTAAATAGAAGATATCAAATAAATAAATGGATAATTGAATAAATAGCATACAGTTGTATCATAGATGACAAAGGTAACAGAATTGTGAGTGGTATACATTGGATGCTATGTACAAATTAATTACTCTATTAATTCATTGATTGGGCTTCACTTAGAGATCGATGGTTAAATAGGGCTTTTTCATGAGTGAGGTGTGGATTTACAAAGACTTTATGGGCAAAATAGATCAGTGGGCCATGCATAGAAAGATATTTTGTCTCTAATGTTGTAGAGCAGTGGGATGTGAGGGGGGGGGGGGGATTTGAAGATTTACCAATCTCTGGGTCTTGTGTAGTGCCTGTATTGGAAAGCATGACTGTGCCATGCCTCCCACGGCCCACTGTTCTACACCATTAGAGACAAGATTTATTTTGCTCATAATGTCTTTTTTTAATCCCCACCTTGCTTATGATAAAGCCCTATTAACAATCAATCTCTAAGTGAAGCACATTCAATGAATTAATATAGTAATTAATTTGTATATGGCATCCAATGTATACAACTTGTGAAACTGTTACCTTTGTCATTTATGATACAACTGCATGTTACTTATTTAATTAAACATTTATTTATTTGATATCTGCCATTTAATCTTTCTAGTCTACAAATAACTGTTATACTGATTTATATCCTTATATCCCTGTCTATGTTCTCCATATGTAATTTAAATCATAACTGTTAACTTTTACTTGAAAAGGGGATTTTTTTCCCCGAAACGCTGTGTGAATTGCATAGCATTTTTAAAATCCCTTCTTATTGAAATCGGGATAAAATGAGTTGTTTGGGTTGCCCTCTGTCCTCCACCTTTTCTTGCTGATCCCCATGTAGGTGGATGTGACCATGCATATGGGGGAACTCCCATAATTATGGGAACAGAGCCAATAACCAAGAAAACAACCTGATTAATAACATTTTGTAATTTTAGATTATATTTTGGAGGTAATCACTGGGGATTCAAAAATACCATAATACACAGAGCAATATTTATGTGTTACAGTGAGCTTTTCTGGTAGCGAAATGCTGAGGCAATGTCGGGACAGAATACAGTGTGGAATTAAACTTTCCCCACAGTCTCTGACCCCTACCTACAGGTGTTGGCCACATACAACTAGTTGTGAATCCCCCAATAAATATGTGCTTAAGCAATGAGGTGAAGACAAAACAGAACAAAGACAACTACAGAATGCAAGTCACTAAAACTAGGTCGTAACACGGTCTAAACACTTACTGCTCCACATTCCTGTGTGTGCCTAAATGTGACAGAAGCAATGCGACGATGAAATGTCTCATCATGGTGAGACCTGTATGCATAGGAGTCGTAGCCAGCTTTATATTTTAAAAAGATGCACCATTTACATATGTCTAGAGCTACATTCAGATCTTCAGTCCCAATTGAAAAAGCCAAAGCTCACTAATAATGCCTTGCAGAGTGCAAGAGAACCACTCCACATGAAAGCCAAAAGAAATGATCTCCTCAACAATAAAACTGATAACGTTTCCAGGTTTATTGCGGAATTTCCAGAATGACAATCAATATGCAGGACCAAAAGAGAATAAAGATCCGACACATTTAGGTGATCTCAAACACCCATTTGTGGCTTTATCTACTATAAGTGATGCGACATATATAACGCTAAATAGAAATGTGAAACAAACCCCAGACATCAACTAAGTAAAAAAAAAAACATAAATCTAACGAAATATATACAAACCACGATCCAATATGTGTTAACACATACAAATGTTTATTCCTTAAGACAGACTCCACACATACCACAGAATCTAAGAGCATTCCGATGTATAATCCTGAGTTGGGGCCAGTGCAAGGTATATGCTTTTACACTATGGGCTTCTCCAGTGAGTGGATGTAAAGTTGTGGCTAAGAGGTCCAAGACCATAGGAAATTGATTATCTCTAGAATCCTTAGTCCAGGTCAGTAGTAGCTACTGGTTTAAACCACAAAGGTTTTTTCAAATGTGGATTGTAAATGCTTCATTGCACAATTTGTCAGAGGATCAACGTCAGAAACAGAAGAGAGTTCAAATAATTTCAAAGAAAGTTCAACACAAGTTTCTAGAACATAGAGATATAAAAAATGATTCAAAGGAACAACGTTGAGAATAAGAAAAACTAATAAAAAAGAAACAAGTCATTTTATTTCTTATCCTCAGATTATATAGCATCTCTTGAAGCATTGACTATTGAACACATTATCCACTACCCAGATAGGGTGATAGATCAAGGTTTTTGTGGGATGTGGGCCTAATTAGGTGAACGATCCATAGGCTTTGCTATCCGACAAAAGTATTGTATCTTCCCCTGAAATCTAGATTCTGTTTTATGATTAATATTTGACTATTAATATATGGATGGGTTTTGGGGTGTGGTAGTATGATTATTATGGCGATCATGTATAATAAGGTATGTACACAGTTTGTATATAGTTAACAAATATTGGCCATTTGGTTTATACAAATATTTTGTAAGATTTTTATTGTCATTGTTTTTACTTCAATTGATGTGCTGAAGTGTGTTCGCTTTTTCATTCTATATCATGTGATCAAGGTGGTGATAGGTTATCATTATATATATCAGCAATCACTATAGGGAAATAGCCATGATTAAGATCATTTGTGTGCCTGAATGCATAGCGTCTTTTATTTTCTTGTCCTTGTGATATGTCATTTAATTCACACAGAAATTTCTACCAATAATGTGGACATTTTGCTGCAGAGATATTATTTTTGGTTTTGCATTCAGATCTGTTGTAGCCATCTATCGTAAGGATTATTACATTAGATTAAGAATTCTTACAAGGAGGCCAGGATGTACTCTTGTATGCCAATATGGCAGCATACATCGTCAAGGTTCCAGGGGAGAAGAAGTGAACAATTGGCGCAGACCAGGGTGGTTACCTCAGCTGGGATGCTGCACCAGAGAGACACACCAGTGATTGTCAGGGATGGATGCATACAATTGCATCTGTACTGTATAAAAACTACATGGCCTTGTGCACACATTAGACATTGCTCTGGCAGGAGGAAAAAAAATGGAAAAAAGTTGCATTTTCTAGAGGTCTGCTGGATTCCACCTATACTGAGCAGAGCAGATGGAAAAAGAATCTCATTAGGCAGAATATGCAAGTTATTTGGAAAACTTCAGCAAAGAGCCTAGCTTGTCACCAATACACATAAACCAAGCACAGACAATAAACTACAAACCCTAAAATACTGACCGTGAGTTTAACTCCTAATCTTGAGCCCTATCCTTAGACACTAACATCTAAGTCTCTAACATATTTTATTGAATATCAAACAGTTGCCTCCATAGTAACTTAGAGCACGGCCATATAGTAATCACAAGACGAACTGCATGATGTAGTAAGGCATATACATTACACCATTTTTAAAATAATAAAGCACTCCCTTTCACACCCTGCTGCTACAGTGTGCTTGCCATTTTTTATCCTCCTACTCTACCAACGATAGTTGTAGAGAGCAGGACAGAATGATGGTGGGGTCATCCGGGACTCAGTCACAGAAGGCAATGGCTAGGAAGCACGTAGGTCTGTGTGGCGTTCTTGTAATCAATAGTACCGCTACTAAAAAATACCAACGCATATCAGGATGATTTGACAATTTAATAACACTTCAATTAGAAAAAGATATTATCATAAGTTAAATCACATGTGTATCCAATAAGTGACAATGTCTTTATAAAAACCCACCACTAAAATACTTCAAGCCTTTGTAATCATGACTCTCTACCATTATATAAGTCAATCTGTCCTGTGGTACAGAATGATTTTCATTTCTTGACCCCAAGTTTCACCTGAGGCATAAAATCTAAAGAACAAATAGAAGAGAACTTAAAATATATTTATGTATTTTTCTTCCATAGAATAAGAAGACTCTGGTCTTAAATCTATTCCCAGTGCAAGCTTAAAATTATGCCGCCTGGAAAACCAAGGAGTAATTTAGGATAGTTGTTACAGTACCTGACTGACTAATCCTCGCATGCATGACGGGAGGAAATATGCCAACTCGGGAAACTAAGTAAAGTACAATCATTGTTATCTGCAGGACAATTTTATGAGTCAAAGCTTATAGGAATGGGAGACTACTTCCAAATATACGGATGGTGGTTATAGTTTTTTATAGGCGAAACATATAACACCATTTGTATTGACAATGGGACAGCAACAACTCCCAGTCATATAATTCATTACTATCTCATGAGGTTCAGTGTTAAAAATAACCAGGAAGAGCATAAAATTGGTTAGGGATATTACATCAACATTATATGACGATTGTGTTGTAAGAAACTGGCACAACATGAAATGATGCATTTGATGAACAAGAAAAAAAAAAACTATTGAAGCATTTGGAAACTAGGATTGTTTTATGTGAGAATAGTGCATACGTATCCCTAGTAGTATATAGACAATTAGAAATTGTAGTCGCTACATATTTGCCTCACAAATATATAAATCACTGTGGGTCACTCTCAACCAACTCATATCACTTTAAGATTCAAAAGAAAACATTGAACACTACAGGTTTTAAACATTCAACAGAAAAAAGAGGAATATGTAAATGCATAACAGAGTTGGTAAAGTTTGACGTTCAACTTACTCTGTGAAAGTTCTATCTGTTGGTAGCACTTAAAGGAAATCTACCATCAGATTACCTATATACAATACTCCCTGTTCCGTGTGTAACCAGGCTCATTTTATATTTTTGCATGGCCAATTTCTGTAAAACAAAATAGTTTATGAGATATGGCAAAATAACCTGGAGTACTATGCTGTGCACCATCGGGCTCCAGCCTTGTTCGAGAACAACGTTGGTAATGTCATTGGCTTCTTTCAAATCTTGTTGGCTCTCAGAATGCGGCATGGCAGGGCCCAGGGCAAGCATAGTTCATCAGGTTATCTGATGGAGATGCCTTTAAGGGCTAACTAAAACGAACAAGCTCATACGTCACATAACATTTCTATACCATGCTCAGTTAATACTATCACCTGAGGACAGTGCTTGGTATAATGCACATCAACAGTGTGGAAACTTTGTCATCCATCATCAATGGGTAGTGGTTGCAGGCATACCCGGGGTGCACCACATTGACCATACTGGTGGGTCAGTGAGGTTAGAAATAGGCAAAAAGCAGGTGTGGAAACCTGCGTGACTCAAGAGCTACGTTATGGCAGACTTGCGATAGATAGAATTTTTTTTTTATTTACCTCAATATCTCTAATAAAAAATTATAATTCCAAATGTTACCTTTATTACAGATTTCTCTGTTATTTTGCATTATAATATATTATTATATACAACTTTCAGTTCGTATTTAGTGGAAGCAAGAATTTCTAATATTTCTTATTCAAGAAAGTGCCCATTTATACTTCTAGGGAGATTTGTCCTCTTCTTTTTGCTCCTACTTGGAACAAATGACCCTCATTAGGGATGTCTCAGATATTTTATGGTTAACAAAGTACTTCAAGTTAGGCTTGCATTCGAACACTACTGTTGATAGGGGGAGTAGTGTACGAGCACGATTGCGCCAGTAGCAATATGTCCAATCCTTAAACGGCAATGGTCGCAACTTACACGCTCCGGTATATGGGGAAAAGATAGGACATGTCCTATCTTTCCCCATAGTTACAGCCCTTATGGAGGGCATTAAAGGGATGAGGGGAGGGGGTCCCCCTCCTCCTCTTCATGGTGTCGCGATGCATGCCCGCCCATCCGTATGTTCATGTGGAGTAGTTTATGAAGTATTTTGTACACATGGTCTGACCTTGTAGTCTCCTTGAGGTGAGAAACAAATACTTTAAATAATTCAATAGCAGTAAACTCCACACAGAAATTAGTGGAGGTGATATTTACCAGAAGCCACTTTAGCCAAAACCATTCGTTTAAAGGTTTAGAGTGTGCCCTTAAATGGCTGCTGGCATCTGGCCTGCTCGGTAAGTCTCTCTTACCCACCCATTCACAAGGTTGTACCAGCACATTTGGATGATCTACAACAATACAATTTCAAACTTTTATCTATACACGATGAACCAATTCAGTGGTTCAAATTGGTCAAATCCAACATGAGTATATGAAAAAAGGAATCAATTTTTCTGCATGGTCTCTAACAACACAGGATCCCCCCACCCCATTGAAGAGGCATCAGTGATGATTCGTAGGCTTCGCCTTTGCATATTTTTGAAGAAGCTCTGCTCTCTGGACACATTATGTGTCTTATAAATTATAATTAGATTCAAACACTCCCCTATAGAAGCGGGGGGAAATCATAGTGGGTATTTCTTGCAATTAGAAACAGTATTTTCCCGCAGGGTGACAGACTTCAATTTCTATATTGTAAATTTAAATTCCACCACAGCACTAATATAACTTGCGCCAGAATTAAAACAGCAGTAGAACTTCCTGTGAGTTTCCATATAACACACATGTGGGATAGGTTATGTATACAGTCCCATTGTAGAACAGGTCACACAAACAACGGAACTAAAATTCTATGGGGAGAGTCGGAGGGAGATGGAGTTGTGGGACCAGTGGCCTCATGGCCACACGTGGGAATGGTGTGAGGTGAGCCGTGGTGCCCAGTCCAACCCCGGGTACAGGGTATGTGCAACGTAAAGAGTCCAAGCATGGCGATGACCAGCAGAAAAACACAGAGGAAAAGGGGTGACATGGCAAGGACTGGAGACACGCTGGACATGACCCGGAAGGCACAAAGCAGGAAGCAGGCAGGCAAATGAAGACTTGGAACAGGAGGGCGGAGACACGGAGGTACCCTGGTAACACTGGAGACAGGAACACCGAGGAACACGGTAACGCTGGAGACAGGAAACACAGGAGCGTTATGGGAGCGCTGGAGACACCACGGAGGAACACAGGGAAAGCATCTGGAAACGCTAATGGGCTTTCTTTCACAGGAACGGCGATAGGGAAGCAGACATGGAAACCATAGGAGATATAGGAGGAGATTCCTTCGGGGGGAGTAAAGGGAGCTGCTGGATAAATCAAAGGGTTGAGGCGGTTTACGAACTACAATAAGGAGGAAGCTGGCCTTGTTTAAAGACTGGGAGAAGCCGTTGCGACAACCATAGTAGTGGCGGGGGATTTGGGAGTGCAGCTCCTGCAGGGAGGGAGGAGGATACGGGCCCTACAGCCGGTAGCCAGAGCACACACAGGGAACCAGCAGAGGATAAGTGAGGGCAGGGGGATGGGGAACGACCAGCAGGCAGCGGAGCGAGCGTGTGTACCCGCGATCGGGGACATGGATCGTGGGGGACCGTGGACACCATTCACTTAAAAAAGCTGTAAAATCAATAAGTGTGGGGTAGCAGAAGCTCAAGCACCAGCCCTTTGTCCTAGGATGATCACTCAATTACTACCTATCTACCAGGATCTTCAGTGGACGATGAAAAATTGCAGACAGCCCACCCCCCCCTCTCCAGGTGGTCCCAAACTATTCCTAGCTTCTAGATTATGGAAGTTATTTATAAAGAGTTGCAATGACATAAATGTAGGGATCTAGTTAAGAATGACCTGCCGCATCCTTGGAGCACTAAAAGATCGGGTACTGTTATTCGAGACAAACTTTTCTGATGCTCGAGTGCTCGTCTCGATAACGAGCCCCATTGAAGTCAATGGGAGACCCGAGCATTTTCAAAGGGACCATGGTTCGGGAATAAAATGTGTTAATAACTGAAAAGAATGCTTCTGATAATTAGCAGATGTATGCAAACATTGCAATCTATCTCACTGTTTCCGTGATATTATCTCCCGAAAGTTAACAGATGTGAAGAACAGTGAAGATAGAAGAAAAACAGTGAACACAGGATGATTTAAGTGAAAAAACGCAGTGAAAAAACACAGTGAAGATAGAGTACAGATGTTGCACATCTGCTTACTTGTCGGGGTGATACGCTTCTTTTCCGGGATCCGCCCTCTTCATTCCACATGAAGTCTCCTTTCACGATGCTTTCCGGCTGCCAGATGTCTGTGTCCCCGTGCTTGACCACCGATGGTCTGTGCTCCCCCGTGCTGCCGATGTCGTGTCTCCCCGTGTCGATGTCTATCCGAGCCCGATGTCTGTCGTCTCCACGATGCTGACCCGATGTCTGTGTCCCCCGTGCTGCCCGATGTATGTGTCCCCCAGTGTGCGCACAGATGTCTGTGTCACCCGTGCATGCCAAGCCGATCGGTCTGTGTCCCAGTGCTGCCGCAACGAGTGTCTGTGTCCCCGTGCTGCCGCCAGATGTTGGCTCCCGGCTGACTCACGATGCTTATGTGTCCCCGTGCATGCGCCCGATGTCTGTGTCCCCCGTGATGACCGCTCCGAGTGTCTGTGTCCCACGTGCTGCATCCCGAGTCGGCTGTCCCGTGCTTGCCGCCCAGATGTCTGTGCCCCACGTGCTGACGCACAGATGTAGTGGTACCCGTGTGCCGCCCCGAGGTCTGTGTCCACGTGTGCGCGCTAACACAGATGTAGTGTCCCGTGGGCCACCGTGTCGTGTCCCGTGCGCCGCACGATTCTGTCCGCCCATGCTGACCCGTGCTGTACCCCCGGCGTGAACGGCGCCACGAGTCTTGTCCCCCGTGCTGCAAGACCGCGATGTCTGTCTCCCCCGTGCTGCCGCCGATGTTGTCTCCACGTGTGCTGGCCCGTATGTCTGTCTACCTGCCTGCTGGATTGGTCTCCCTGGCTGCTTGATGTCTCCCGCTGTGTTTCTGCCGTTCCGGGCAATCTTCCGACAGGAAGCAGAGGTGCCGAACATCTGTAAAAATATATATTCTTCACTGTGTTTCCACTGTCTTTTTCACTTAAATGATCCGTGTGGTCACTGTGTGTCACTTTTTATCTATTCTTATTGTCTTGCACTGTGGTTTTAATTAAAATGCGTCGATCTCGAGCAGGGGAAATACTGTCGAGCAACCGACGCGTTTCGGAACTTATACTCGAACAGATCAAGCTCGGACGGTATATCGCTCATCTCTAATCTCAATCAATTAGAATCTTAAGTAGGTCTAAGTACAGTGAGTCTGTCATAGGTACAGTACAAACAATATTTTGCAAGGAAGTAAAAGCATGAGGTTTCATAGGGTATAACAATTCACATGCTGAACTCAATTTTAAACAGGAGGGACCCTCTGCCCCCTGTGACCTCTGGTGAAGGCTCTGAATGCTTTACTTTAGTCAGGGTATAATGATCAGCTGCAAGGTGTCTGTAGTGAAGATTTATTGATATCCTTGTTCCTGTGACAGCAGGAACAAATATGTTTTTTTTGGATTTACAAGTGTTAAATAACCGTGTTCCAACTTACATACAAAGGCTTTTTAGATGTATTCACATTTCAATCCAGAGAGACCTCTCAATAGATCCATTCTACGAAGACTGCTTGGCCTTGGTTGCAACAATTACGTTCCATAGCGGCTCCTATCCTTATAGAGTGGTATGTGTTAAAAAGTTAAATATGTTAATCAGTTTTTGGTAATTGTAGGAAGTTATCTGAAAAACGATATAACTAATGTTAAAAAAGAGTTAATTTATAAAATATAAATAAATAAAATGAAATTTGAACATACTATTTTATTTAATCGTTAAACAGACGATCATTTCAGATAGATTTCTTAATATAATCATCAAATTACTGTTAAGATTATTAGTACGTATAAGTATATATTGTTAACTGAATACTTAATATTGCGCATAACATTGACCAAAATCACTTAAAAAGATTGAATGAATTTGCTAATTTGAATGTATAGAATTGATTTTTTTATCCATCTGCTACGGAAAAAATTCATAACAAACGTGACACGGACATACTACCATGAGAAAATGCTGAAAAACTACTCAGCCTATAAAGGAAAAGGGAATAATCTTGTTGACAACGCATATAGCGCGTTACACTCTTCATTATCTTTACATGCTTGCTTCATGTCGTTAGTCAATTTCCCTTTTACACAGAAGATCGCAGAAGTGGTGACCTTACAAATTACAGATGTTGCTGTTTCTATAAATAGTTGACAGAAAGTGTACACATTATTATAAAACTAGTAGGGTATGCCTCACTATATTTCATCTCATTATACTATTTTGTTATACCTTATATTTATGTACAAATTTTTAATAATACATTTTTGATTAATGAATCTAAACTTGTTTGCAATAAATCTATGAATTTACTTCAGCACCTTTAGTAGAGTTGTATGAGGACTGTTTCTGTGTAACAAATTGTACTTCCAGCGTGTCATATTTAATATTCAATGCCAAATACTGGGAACCCTGAATAAATTCCAAATGTTGAAAAAGTGACAAATAATGCATTTAGGCAATGTTCATTCTTTTCACTCTGCACGTAGGATCGCTCACCCTCTTATTTTGTGTGTGGTGTGATTGCAAGATACCAAAGTGAATACTTTAAAGTTTTAATACTTTTATTAAAAATTTGCCATTTCGCCCTATTCTAACACCACAACTGTTTCAAAACATCAATGTACAGACCTGTGTAATTTGTAATTTGTGGTAATCTGACATTGTATTGCTATAATTTTGGAGATGGTACAACCTACCGTATATATTACTCGAGTAAAGCAGACCCAAGTATAAGCCCGACCCCTAATTTACCACAAAAAAATGGAAAACAAATGACTCGAATATAAGCCGAGGGTGGGAAATGCATTGGTCACAGACCCCCCAGTCCCAGTATACAGCCAACAGCCCCTAGAGTTATACAGCCAGCCAGCTTGCCCCCAGCAGTATACAGCCAGCCCAGCCTTCCCCCAGTTAGTATCAGCCATGACCAGCTGTGGCCACGAGTAGTATACAGCACTGCCCCCAGTAGTATACAGCACTGCCCCCAGTAGTATACAGCACTGCCTCCAGTAGTATACAGCACTGCCCCCAGTAGTATACAGTCTGCCCCCAGTAGTATAGTATGCCCCCAGTAGTATACAGCCTGCCCCCAGTAGTATACAGCACTGCCCCCAGTAGTGTACAGCAGCCCCTAGTAGTATACAGCACTGCCCCCAGTAGTATACAGCACTGCCCCCAGTAGTACACAGCACTGCCCCCAGTAGTATACAGCACTGCCCCCAGTAGTATACAGCCTGCCCCCAGTAGTATACAGCCTGCCCCCAGCATTAAAAAAAAAAAAACTTATATACTCACCCTCCGGTGGCCCCGGTTGCTCCCCCGATGTCCGCGCGGCTCGTCTTCAGGCTTCCGCGCTCGTCTTCTTTCTTCTGCTAGGTGCCGCCATTGCTCTCTCCCGGCCGGTGCCTAGTATGATGCGCCACTGCTGACGTCATACTAGGTGCCGCCCGGGGAAAGAACATGGCGGTGCCCAGCAGAAGAAAGAAGACAGGCGCGGAAGCCTGAAGAAGAGCCGCGCGGACATGGGGGGAGCAGCGCTGCACACCGGAGGGTGAGTATATAAGTTTATTATTTTTTATTGACTCGTGTATAAGCCAAGGGGATGTTTTTCAGCACATTTTTTGTGTTCTGAAAAACTCGGCTTATACACGAGTATATACAGTATATAAAAAATGTTATGTATTGTGAAATGGCAAAACAATAGTTCATGTCATATTTTGATATTGATATTTTGGGATATGATCAATAAGGTTTTATTGTAGCATTATGCAGCAAACACCTGGATTGTATGTAGATGGCTCAGCACAAGAGCCCTCTTCATGCACTGACTAGTGCATCAGGACATACCAGGTATTGATGCGCTAGTGGATTATAAGTTACTGGTATAAATCTTTATTAAATTTCCATATATACTGTATCATGAAAAGGTTTTAAGCAGGTATGTTTCAATCTTTGAGAGATCCCCTCCTTAAAAGACTGTATTTTTTTAATTTAGTGTCTGATTTTGTTATTTTTATTTTTTTGCCATTATGCTCTATGGAAGTAGAAAGTTTTTATACAGCTGCTCTTTAAGGAAGCGTGCAACAACATATTGAAGGTAGCTAATAAGTTAATAAAAATTGAAATTTATTGAAGGTGTTGGCCACTTTACTTCATGTTTTTGAGATTGTGTGCAAGTGTGGGGAGCAGGATATTAGGTAACTTACCAATATACATCTATTAATAGTTCTGCTCTGCTTTCTTGATATGTAAAGTGAAGCTTCTTGTCTTTTACCTCATCAGCCAGACATTCCTGACCATAAAATGGCTGCAGATGGAGGATCATGTGATCTCTGCCTGTCCATGAACAATCACCGGTAAGAGATCACATGACCCTCCTTCTGCAGTCATTTTATGAACAGGGATCTAGGGCAGGAATTTCTGGCTGATGAGTTAAAGACAGGAGGCTTCACTTTACTGATCAAAAAAGCTGTAAAGTGAATACCCTGCCACCAACACTTACACACACATTACAAAAAACATGAGGGAAAGTGACCAACCCCTTTAAGGAAACATGAGTTTATATATAGGACATATGAGAGTCACATTCACAATCTCTCCTGCAATCTCCCTTTCCATGAGACATCTACATATGACCAACACATACATAATGCTACATTTTTTCAGAACGGGGGCATTGACTGGTTTGCACTCTCTGAAAAGGCAACAGCTTTTAATAGAAAAAAAACAGCCTCATTTTTTCCTGTATTCCGATTATCAGTCATAAGGAACATGAAGTTATAGAATGATATTTTAAGTCTCTATTTACAAACTTCCATAAAAATTAAATATTTAACAATTTGGTAAAATGACTATTCCTGGAACCTCAAATCAATGAACGTGGGTAGGATCATGAATAATCATTTGTGAAAATAGCCATCTCCATTCCTTTACTATGAATATAAGATATCAAGCTGCTTCTAGCTGTGCAGTCGTTGTATGACTTCATTTGCAGCTTGATAATAATTTTCCTTTAATATGTTAATAAAAACGTCCATCTTCTCGGTACGATTCTAAAATTATACATATAGACAGATTGGGAAGGATAAATACAACGCTATCTAAACAAATGTATAATCACATTGCATTCCATTATGCATAATTTAGTATAACAAAGGGATATTGTTCCATAATAAATCATCTATTTCTGCTATTAGGTCAGCTCAAGGATATTGACATTTAAAGCAAGGCTCCGATTTTTTTCCTTTCCATTAAGCACACTTTAATAGTGGCCATGACAGGGAACAAACTGACATGATCTATCTCAGGTGACCCAAGATATTAAACCATTTTTACAGCACTGACTTTCTTGTGCAGTTCTTTGCAGATTTATTGTGTACAGGAGGCAAGCGAGAAGAGTCAATGCTTCCAACAGCCTCAAGTCTTTCCTGCCTTCCTACTTCTGCTTGCTGCAAAATTGGATTTCTGTAGAAACACTGACAAAGAGTTGTGCAGAAAGAAAATAATTTAAAAAACATTTTGCAAGTCTTTACAGCGCTGGAGGGATTAATAAGAGGTCGGGAACGCCGGGGCCTAAATGCAGATATTAAATAAGACTTTAATAAGTGGCAAAGTGCAAGGAATTTATTTTTGAATTTTGTTGTGAAGTTTCTTGCAGTTTGGGGCTTAGATAAAAACGAAAAAAGGCCATAAATAAAAGCGAGGGACTGAGCGGTTTTTAATACTTAGCATAAAAATGGAAGTAGTTTAATCCTAGGAAGGTTAATAGTGAAAATTCGCACCAATTTATATTAATAGCAGAATATACAAATAGTTAAAAAAAAGAAAAGAAAAAATCAATCATTTTCCATCTAAAGCTGTAACCTTACAGGGATGTTGTAGTCTGAAGTTTTTTGGATAATGAAAACCTCAAAGTTTTGAAACAATGACTACAATCAGCTGTCTTCAAAGACTGCAACACCTGGACTCTTGTGGGCTTTAGGTCCATTACTTGACATACGTTGATATGGTTATAGAGCAGATAGCCCTTGGACATAACTGATGGGATTAGATCAATCTAAGAGAATCACGGCATGCACTACTATGATCTGAGTTGTGTGTGAAACTCACCCTTCAAATTTTATCTTACTGTGGTCAGTTTTTCACACATTTGTTGCTAGGAGATGCTGAAAAAAGGAGCTAATAGCTCAGAGTTGTGAAAATATAAAGATATAAAAAATTGGCACAACTCAGATGACTCTAGGATTACAAAAGCAGAGGGCACAAGGACTGATATTGGACCAAAATCGCAACAAAATCAAAAGATTTTCAATGACCAAAAATGTTTGATTTTACATTTGTTTGTGCACAACTGGATTTAGTCTTATTATTGCTTGTGACAGTGTTTGTACCTTGTATTGCATCTTAACCTCATGCTGGTGGAAAGGAACTGAAATAGACCCAGCTGTGAGCGATGATATCACTGTTTTGGGCAGTGAAAACAGTGTTTGACAGAGTTGCAAAAGTGTGATTACAGCCTCTTGAACATTCACTACAAATCATTGATTTTGAATCATATTCTTTCTCCTACAATGTTCACAGGAAATCTGCTTCCACTTCAAGCCACATATGAGCTGGGTTTAAAACTCCCATCTATAGGATTAAGGGTGGTAGAGGCCCCTTGTCACTGATGTCAGAGCACAGGAGGTTTATACACACACTGATGTCACAGCACAGGGGGTTAATACAGACAGTGCAGTGTAGTGTTGTGTGTATTTGTTATTATATATTTAAAAAAAAACAAAAAAAACGGGTGTGGGATGTGATCTGTGTGGGGTGGTTTGTTATTAGAGGGTGTGGGGTGGGTTTATGTATATTTATAGTCATTTATGTTTATTTGTGGGTGTGGCTTGTCTTATTGTTTATTGGTTTGGTTGAGGATGTGACAATCGGTTGGGTGGGGGTTGTGGTATTTGGTGTTATTCATTTCGGTGTATTGTAAGTTATTGTTTTGCTAGGAGTGAATGTGGCTGGACCAGCAGGTAAGATATTGTATATATTGTATATTATGTTTTGTTTGTATTGTTATGTTTTTTACTTTTATATAAAATAAAAGATCTACAGACACTTATGTCACAGCACAGGGGGTTAATACAGACACTGATGTCACAGCACAGGGGGTTAATACACACACTGATGTCACAGGACAGGACAGGTGGTTGATACACACACTGATGTCACAGCACAGGGGGTAATATACACACTGATGTCACAGCACAGGTGGTTAATACACACACTGATGTCACAGGACAGGTGGTTGATACACACATTGATGTCACAGCACAGGGGGTAATATACACACTGATGTCACAGCACAGGAGGTTTATACACACACTGATGTCACAGCACAGGAGGTTTATACACACACTGATGTCACAGCACAGGGGGTAATACTCACACTGATGTCACGGCACAGGGGGTTACTACAGACACTGATGTCACAGGACAGGTGGTTGATACACACATTGATGTCACAGCACAGGGGGTAATATACACACTGATGTCACAGCACAGGGGGTAATACTCACACTGATGTCACAGCACAGGTGGTTAATACACACACTGATGTCACAACACATAGGTTTATACACACACTAATGTCACAGCACAGAGGTTTATACTCACACTGATGTCACAGCCAAGGGGGTAATACCCACTGATGTCACAGCAAATGTGGTTAATACAGACACTGATGTCACAGCACAGGGGGTAATACTCACACTGATGTCACAGGACAGGTGGTTAATACAGACACTGATGTCACAGCACAGGGGGTAATACTCCCACTGATGTCACAGGACAGGTGGTTAATACATACACTGATGTCACAGCACAGGGATAATATGCGCAGGTCCTCAGTTTTAGATGACATCAAAAGGCCTCTTACCCAGAGCATGCTGTTTCTACTTGCTGGCACCATCTTCCTAGCTGCAGATTTCCATGTGTCAGCTCGGCCTGTACCACCATTGATACATTTATATTTTTATATTTTATGCATATAATATTTTTATTATTTGTATTTTATATATATATAGGGCACTACAGGGCATTTACATAGATCTTGACTTCATGGCTTTAATTCCCAATTCCTTCTATATTTACATATATTTTGGACTGCCCACAAATCATTGGATTTATATACCTAGTCCCAATTTTGTTTAGAGAGAACCCTTCACTAATTCCACCAATCCCATTTCTCTGCACCCTTTACAGTTGGTTTCCCTCTAATTCTTGTACATCTTAATTTGCTCTTTTGACCTCACTGTTCTAGAATAATGAGTGCAGTCACAACAATCTGGTAGTTTTTGGTAGTTTCAATACCCAATATGCTAATTAGGTTTTGCGCTGTCAGATAGGCAGTTATTAGGGATCGGCGTCTGTCAGTAGGGAACCAAAAATAATGAGATTGATTACATGGGAATTGTGTGAGTGAAAGAGCAAATTTCAATTGGGCCAGAATCCACTGAGTACTACCTTTTAATCGATAACTAGAATTGGGGTTGATGTATTGTACATGTTGAAAGGTCATGTGATCTTTATATTTATTGTTGTGAAATGTACAAAAATAATAATTAAAATGAATGCAATATTAATCAGAAATCTTAGTATTGATTATATTATTTGAATAAATTGTGCTATTGATAACTTGTGTTTCTATAATTTTCTGCATAACATAAGCTATTGTAGAATAAGTCAGAATACAGTGGGTGTAGAAGCTAACACTATCCAATCTAATACTAAGACAATGACATTATACAGAAAAAGCTATATGGGAGCCTGAAGCTGAAGCTACAACTTAAATTCTCTGTGCCCCCATCCCTTTTTGTGTCAGCCCTTTGGGATAAAAGTTGGGACAATGACAGGAAGTCAATCCTACTGTATGTACTTAATGTACAGTCAGAAAGTAATTGTGTTATGAAGATAAATTAAACTTTACTATTCTTCACTAATGTGTTATATACATTTTTATAAAATGTTTTATATATTTTTTTTTTCCACATGTTTATAACTTTGATCTATTTTCTCCAATCAACCTGGGCAACTTTGATATAGGGATTCCATTGCTTAACTGTGGCTTATGACATAATCTATGATGTTGTGTAGAGTCATGCAGAGGGATTAGCCTGAAACACAAGCAATATTTGTCAGCTTGAATTTATCTATTCCAACTGCTTAAAGCGAGGACTTTCTCATAACAAGGTGAAAAGTTGTGTGATGATGTGAGAAGAGAAATCTACTGAGATGTTCACCCTGTCAACTAGAGTATATGTTAGACCTGGACTGCATTGAGTAATGAAATGCTTCAGGAAATGAGAAGGCATTGCAGAGCTCACTTCTGATGGCAGAAAGCGATATATTCTTCAATAGAGCCCCAAAAAAATATTAAAATGTACTGTAGAAAATAAAACCTAAAGATGTGATATATTTAATGTTTATCCGGATAAACCAGAGTAGAATACACTTGAGTCCAGTTATATTCAGGAGTGCTAAAATAACTCTACTTTTCCCACGCCCACTGGAATACACGTTGAGGTTGCCATATATCCCCCTGTACTCATTAGCCTGTAAGTCAGTGTTACAAGATTAGCATTTGGGTCACAAATAAAGCCAGAGACAAGCTTTTCTAAGAGTACTATTACTACCAGCTATAGCACACAACGCTTTTGCGTCATTTTAGCTTCAAATATTAAGGCTCTTGAAACCCTTATGCTGTATGGGGCAAAATATCAAGCTTCTGGATCTACTTCCAAAGCTTTTCTACTATTTGCGTTGCTGAATATATTTGCAAGGCTATCTTATATGGGTTGGTCACTACTAATCTTCACCAGGGGAAGAACAAGAATAGGATAATAGGATCATCCATATTGTTTTTACTCCACTAAAGTTTACTTGTAGTTCTCTGGAGCCACGTTTAGACTTCCTGTGACATCATGTGTCATGTTAGTTTCAGACGATGAAGGAGGTCATGCAGTCATTTCTGTCTCTACGCCCTCTTCATGACAATTACTAGTGGTTATCATGTGGTTGGAGGGGTGTGCTATGCTTGGCACATCCATCCAACCACCAATATGGAAGTGATTATCATGAAGCGGGAGAAGCGTGCAGACAGTAATGCAGGCATTACCTATTTATTCCTCAGAAACCAACAGGACATCAAAGTCCAAAGTCAATTTGCAAGTCACATGACCTGTGGCTTCCGTGGACTATAGACATACTTACCGGGATAATTACACTATGGATAACTTTATTAGGGTCTTCTACTTATACCAGTAAAAGTTTGTTATTATTGACTTTAACATCATGTTTGGGGAACTTTTAGACTGCACTCTATCAGCCAGAATTAGCACAAGTTTAGTTAAGGATTACAATACACTGAATGTTTGTCCCCAAATATTTACATAAATAACAAACAATTTAGAGGCCATCAATCTGCCAAGTCCATAACATGACACCCATATGCTAGAAAACATTTTCATGGTGACAGGTTTCCTTTAAATCATTCAGGTGCAGACTTGCATCAGTGTTTTTTGCACAACCCAATATTGTTTGGGTATTGAGTATTTTCTAGTGCACAGTATGAGTAATGTCTCTGTCGATAATGGCACATTTTTCATCTTCTGACTTGGCAGGACATCATCACACCATGACATGAGATGTTATGGTATTCTTACTGTGACATTCTAGGAATTTTAAAATTGGTAAAATGGGTCAGATTTACTAATAGTAATTTATCATTTAAAGGGGTTTCCTGATATTCCATATATTTTTGGTCTATCCCATTTATAGCCCCTCAAGATCAAGTTATGGGGTCCAATCCCAGCATCTTACCATATCAAAATTTGGAAAGATTGGAACCCACAAACCAAACACCAAACAAACACTGCTATTTGGATCAGGGTCCATGTTCTGGAAAACTGCCAAGGTATTTCAACATGACTTAAAATTGTTGCAGAAAGGTTCAGCTTGGTGTTGAATACTGGGTACCGACAATACCGACAAAACGCCCATCTCTTTTAGCCAATTACAGAGCTCATACAGTGTTCCCTCTGTGATTGGCTAAAAGAGATGGGCGTTTTGTCGGTGTGGCTTTTAATGAATCACTGATTGTCTCTTTCGAGTCTTGGACATGGGTCTGGTACGGAACAATGTATAACTTTGCGGAGAACAAGAAAAGGCTCTTTAACTGTCTTTTAGAGTATATAGGAATGAAGAGAAAAAATAATGTTTTCAACCTTAGTATTGTCACTTATAAGTGTAAGGAGCTCATCTACGTTATTTTTATAAAAATTTCCCCCGATTGGTTTTAGATTGGTTTTAATTGCATTTTAATGCATGATGTGTTTTAAAAAACATTATTTTAAAGAATCTGTGGAATGTATGAAATGTATGCAAATTTTGCATTTATACACCTGTGTTTGCACCAAACGTCATGCCCCGGAAGAAGCCTGAGTAGGCGAAACCTAGGTCGGGCGGTGTTTGGTGTTTTAAAGATTTGTTACACGCGTGTTTTAACTAAGACTCTTTATATTCAATAAAAAACTTTTACCCTCTACCCTGGTTATCGGCACTATCTACCCGTTGCCTCCAAATTGGGATCAGCAGTGAACTACGAGCACGAAGTGTAACAGGGTCCACGTTGAAATAAGAAGGTGGATACCAAACAGGGAGAGGTGTGCAGCCGAGGGGATCCTCGAGTCTTTAACCCCAAAAGAGGTGATGAGATTGAATGCCGACTTTCTTTGATACAGAGTAGAGCACTGACATTCTTTCTATTATTCACTGTTTGTCATGTGGGAGTTTGCCAGGTCAGTGGCTCCTCTGGATGATTTCCATATTTCCAGGCATCACACTCTATATGAAAATTGACCATATTTTGATCTGGCTATAATCTCCCGAAGGGCACTAGCTGGCACCTCACCTATCTTTCTCTGCTATTAAACTCTTGGCTGTACGCAACTGATGTATTTGAACACACCCGAATAAATGTCTCTAAATTCTTTGCGTTATCCAAAAAATATTTCTTAATCCAGGTGATGATGATTTTAAACAGAAAATAATTTAACAGCATATTTTCAAAACAAAAAAATCACATTCTTTGTCAACTAAAAAGTAAGGAATCCACATGACAAATGTTAATTGTGTTTTTTAATGTCACAGTATCTATTTTTCATTGTGTATTTTTGTGGTTGCTCCTTCTGTTTGTTTTTAGTTCTGTGGTTTGAGTAGCTTTGGGTCCTGAAATGGCTCTTATATTCTTGTATGAGACACACGTAGCTCTCTTTCTATTATCACTTTAGGGCAGTATCAAACTTGGTTTGGTGAATCAGCCCACCCCTGGCAGTTGTCCTGCTTTTCTGACCCATGTCTCAGAGCGGGACAGGCGGACGGGGGCAAGAATGCCCCAGTCCTTCACATCTACTGCTGTTTTTCCTAAATCTTCACCAGATCAAACCTGGTCTTAGGTTCCACCTGGCTGAAATAGTGCTCATATCTACTAAGACTCTTATTTAAGAATGCCCTGTACATTTTTATCTAAAAACGCTGTCCTGCATGTCAAATTATTAAGGAACAGGTAATGTACATTAAAAGCATACATAGCATGATGTGCAAATCATGGCAGCGATCCAACTAAGGTACAAAAAAAAAAAGAAAAAACTGGATTAGACAGGAGACAACCATAGTCGATCAATACTTATCAATTAGACTTCTGCACACTTTACACATTAGTGGAAGTGCCAGAACAAGTTGGTTTATATGTTGTCAGCACCATCTGATTCATTTAACCCTTTTGCTTGTTTTCCCTGCTGCTGTGGAAGTCTTAGGAAGCTGTTTTTGTTTGCACAGTGCAGACATAGATTTTGCATTCATACTTCATATTTTCCCTTACGCACATTGATGCCAAACAAGTAAGTAAGCAACTAACACGGATCACAGTGCTTTCAGTGAATAACAATGACCTTGTATATCACAGGAACTCAGCATTTTAGAAGCACTACAATATATGTTTATATAGCTCTTAGCTACAACAAAATAGAATAGGTTAAAAAAATATTTAATATGTTTCTACATACTGTTTCAGATTGTGGCTGTCACTGACCATCTCATTTTTTTTTTAAAAAAAAGACTGTCTGTCTCTGACACTCTCATTCCAGCGACTGTCTCTGACATCCTTATTCCAGCGACTGTCTCTGACACCCTTATTCCAGCGACTGTCTCTGACACCCTTATTCCAGCGACTGTCTGTCTCTGACACTCTCATTGCAGCATATGTCTATCTCTGACACTCTTATTTCAGCGACAATCTGTCTCTGACACTCTCATTGCAGCATCTGCCTGTCTCTGACAGTCTCATTCCAGGGACTGTCTGTCTCTGACACTCTCATTCAAGCCATTGTCTGTCTCTGGCTGTCTCATTCCAGTGAATGTCTGTCTCCGACTGTCACCTTGTCTATGGGGAGATTTATCAGAAGTGTCTAAGAGCAGAACTGCTCTAGTTGCCCATGGCAACCAATCAGAGCTCAAGTTTCATTTTTTCACAGCACAGCTGTTTATAAAATTACAGCTGATCTGATTGGTTTCCATGGGCAACTGGAACAGTTTTACCTCAGATATTTCTGATAAATCTCCCCTATCTCTTAATCGCTATCCAGCTTACCTTACACATAAGCTGTCGTATACTCATTGCCTAGAGTAACAGCTCAGAGCTCACATTAATGACCTGTGGCAGAACAGCAACCAATCACGGCTCAGCTTCCAACTGCCACAGCAGAAGACAATAACTTCTGTATATAATGGGTAATAAGTGGATTTTGGAAAGTATGGGGTGACAATTTTTGGCTCAAAACCTAGTCTATGACATTCCCTGAGTCAAAGGCAGCAACTATACTAAATTTGGAGATTGTAACTGCGACGGTGCAGGTTCCTTTAGCGGAAATAAATTATTTTTCTACATTGCCAAAACTTTTGCACAGCATTCTAGATTTTTTTCTATAGAAACCTTTCAGCCAATATGGTATATAATTTATATATGATATAATACACATTTTGGTTCTCTTCTTGTTCACTTGTGATCATTTTGCAAAAGTAATTAAAACCAACGGAGTTTCTCTGGTTCTGTTGTTAAAATTACCTTCTTAGAAACTGCCCACAATCCAAGCACCATTTTAATGCAATGTTCTTTAAATAACAAGGTAATTACTCTACATCATGCTCTGTGAGGCATTACTGACTGACAAGTCTCTTATTATCTCAAGACAGCCTAATGCTCTTCATAACTGCCAGCCAAGTCTTGTGTGATTCATATCATAACTGCATAATTACACATAACTGTGTCAGTCACTGCTTGACAGGTTCCGTTTTGAAAGGGTACTAACACAAGTAGAGATGAGCCGACACAAACTTTATGTTCGGCATGGCTGTGGTTGGCCTGGTGGACACATCAAGCTCATGAAGAAACATGTCCTGGTTAGGCAGATCTGCAGGACGGCAAACCTAAAGTTCAGGTCTGCTGATCTCTAACACCCAGTAGTGTCACTAACCCATCTACGATCAGTACTAAATTAGTTGATAATGTAACTAAATTACAATGTAATTTAAAATGATTAAAGTGGCATCCAAACAAAGATAAGATAACAAAATAACACATTCTCTAACCCACTGTTTTTACCAAAAATACAGCATTTCACAAATATAAATCCAACCTCTCTCTATTAAGCCCTAGTGTAAACATTGGAACACATAACTACTGTATACATCGCTTAGCTACAAATTTTGGTCCCACAGGTACACAACCATAGTCTGCTTCATGCCTAGTTTAGAGCAGTCTTTATGATGATTAGGTAGTAGGAAAGACAACTCGTGGTTTAAGAATCTTTTGAAAAACCTTCCCTGTACTTGTAAGAATATTCACATAAAAACTGTTGAACCTTCTAGATGCATTATGTCAAGAACCCCTATTATGTTACATGAATTTGAAAAGACCATATCAGACATCTTTTGGTGGTGCCAAGAGTAGTATGGTTCTCTGACCTGATCCGCACCTAATGGGAACAGTCATTTATAGTGGACCTTTCTGAAGTTTGCGTCATATTGGTCACAATATATTTGCAAAGCTGCACAAATTCATATTGCAACTTACTGGACAGTTCCTACTATATCAGTTGCATAGGTTAGGTCTAGTGTCACCAAAATGACATATGAGAAAATCTCCGCTATTAGGGATGGATGTCATTTAGATATTATAGGAATCTGAAGCGGAGTGGTCAGGGGAATAATATAATATAGTAAGATACCCACTACAACATGTCCCTTATAGTCGTAGACAAATCCTCTGGAGAGGTGAATCACACCACCGGTTCCAGATCTTATTAAATGTAAGGGGGCATTTCAAGTTTTTTTTATAAATAACTCTCTCTAATGGCACAATGGAGTTAATCAGATTCTAGCTCTAGGGTCCGCACACCTAAGTACAATCACCTTCCTGGCCATAAACAAAGTTTTTCTAAGAAATATCCACTTATAATGAGACTAGGCCTCATCATAAAGTGATGAAAGTTAGCAGTGGTGTGGTAACAGTGGTGGCACTGTGGGGCGGGTATTAGTCGCATGTGTTGTGTGTTAATAACTTTCAAAAAGGAGGGGTGAAGTTAAGCAATTGTATACTCATATCCATAACAAATGTACATGAAAAAGAGAAAAAAGGCAGATGTGTTGGCATAACAAATTATTTTTATTATTGAATAAAATGTATTTGTTTTGCCAACACATCTGCCTTTTTTCTCTTTTTCATGTGTTGTGTGTTAAGTAACTCTGGTGGATAATATGGAGATAATTCCCTACATGGTATATCAAATTTAGCCTTCAATTATCTTGACGGGTAGCCCTGCCCAGCACAGACACATCCGACTGTTGACCATTTAGAGCAATTGATGCTCTGCGATGTGCATATAACATATAAATTCACTTAATAAATGAGGTACTAATACCAAATTTCTCCAGCACTGCTAACAGTTATGGCCATTCTACGGTATCATATGCTTTGGCAGCATCCAGCTGTGCCAAGGCCCAATCCTCCTGTGTAGCTTGTCCAATCTGCACCCTGACAGGCTTGGTCAGTGTGAATCAAAGATGAGACCACAAAGTTTAACCTATGGGCCAGAATGTTTGTTAGCAATTTAAAATGTGAGTTCAGGAGAGATATTGGTCTGTAAGATCCACAATCTTGAGGGTCCTTACCGACTTTTTATATTAAAACTATCGTGGAATCATAAAAGGAAGGTGGCCAAAGCCTAAGCTGTAACTTCTCTTAGGTGATTGGAGAATCTAAAAATTGACGTTTGGCAAGGATCAGTACTGGGAATGTGACATCTCCAAGATATTGATTAAGCTCTACGGGGGTTTTCGTGCATCTCAAACTATACAGCTGGTAGAATGTAGTGCTGGTGGAAGTATGTCATCACCATCTATCTGAACTATACCCTCACAGTCAGTTATTTTCAGTATTGCAGTGGAGGTATTATTCTGATGTATAAGATGGGCCAGGAAGGCGCTAGACTGATTGCTCTGCTCAAAGTAATTCTGCTGTGTATGTTCGGCATTTGTTTTTCATAAAGACAATACATATACTTTATCCCTGCTAATAACCAACCATCCCTACTATTGTCAGAGGGGTCTATGACAAACTCCGCCTCCATTTGGCTGCCAGCTCCGCTTCCTATTGATATGCTTAATAGCGGAATGTAAATATGACCTAAGGGAGGCTTTAAGAGATTCCCATAAAAAGGAAGGGTTAAAGTCAACAATATTATTATCTAGAAGGGCTTGTATCCACAACCAAGGATAAACAGAATGGATGTAATTTCCTAATATCACAGAGCGCAGTAGGAGGGGCACGCTGCATCTCAGCTGGTACTTGGGAGTGATCCGATATACCACGAGGCAGGAAATCAATGCTAGAGAACCATGTATGTGCCAAAGATTTCCCACAGATATAGTCAATGTGTGATAGGGAAGTCCTGCCCGGGGTATAACAGGAATATTCTCTGTAGTGCAGGTGGTGGATCCGCCATAAATTACTCCTTCCCAATTCTGTGAGTAACTTTAGCAGAGTGGTAGTGTGTGGGGCTGCTGCAAGCGTACCTGGAGGTCAGAGCTTGTCCACTGAGGGCACAAGCAGGGTATTAAAACCCCCCATACAAGTGGAATGTGGCAGCAAAGCAGATGGCCTCATACAACATATCCAGGGAGGAGGATGGAGGGACATAGAGGCCAATAATTACAAAGAGTTTGCAATAAATCCATGGACTGGGAACTTTAATGCTTGGATACATTCCGTGAGGAGGTGTGTGTGTGTGTGTGTGTGGGGGGGGGGGGGGGGGTGGCCTTTTATAACCAGGGATCAGCTGGGATTGGGATATGTTCTCAATGAAGCTGAGTAGCAAAACTAGACACAACAAATGTACAGGTATGGCACTTGTTCTGAAAAAGCAGCCATGTTTTTGGAATTCAGTTAATGTCTGACAAGGTGTTTACACTACTGATAAGGAACGTTCTTGATCTTGTAAGGGTTAAAGCCAGTCCTCAATCATCCCATTCACGGTTGGACACAATTCTTTGGTATTTATTTATTCATGTAGTTTTAGTCAAGTAGCTATTTGCAGAATGTGCAGCGCTTCTGGCATTAAACATGTGATTATTTGCTACGGGATGATTTAAAAAGTGATTTAGAATTGTATCCAGCGCAGAAGCCGCAACACTGCCTGAGAGTCTGCCTGAATGTGGACATATACTTACCAGGCACAAAGCCAGCTTTTTTCCCTTCCTTTTATAAAGTATGGCACATTCCGCAGGCTGCTTGTTGTGGAAATTGAGCTAAGTTGCCAAGTAAGTGGATCTGCCTGTGGCCGATATCATGAAGCAAAAAGCATACTGTGCCTCAGTAAATAACTCATACATAGACCAAGGAAGAAACAATGTTTTATGGATCATGTGCAGAATATAAAAAAAAATAGCTGAGCACTTTGCATTACAGTTATAAATTTCTGGTTTCTATATAATAACTAAATTTTATACTACAAAAAAAATATTTCAATATCACCAATATTAACTCTTTATATGCTGGTTTCTACACAAAAGCACAATTATAGTAAATTGTTGGATTAGTGTAATTAACATAAATTAGCATCAGATGATAATGAGGGATTAACAGTTTGCTAAAGATAACTGAAGAAACAAGAATCAACACTTGGAATCACACATTTTTTATGTTAAAGTAAAAAAAAGTCTGTGCTTTCATTAGGCAAAGTGTAATATGTTTAAAGAGTTGTTCCAATTATTTGATTGGCGAGTAGAATATTCTACTGTACGTGTATTAATGTTTTGCTTTCATACATTTATATTATTGTCATTAAAGCTATTATTATCATCTCTAAAAAAAGGCAAATAAATAAAAGTGCAGCTGTTTTTGTACCTGTGAAATGTATCCATAGGTAAAGTTGAATGGACTTAAAGGGGTATTCACATCTAGCCTTACAGATTTCATTGAATTATTCCACCACATAGATCTTTTTTTTTTTAATATTCACAATATTTTATTTGTGTATGGACAATGTCCCATAAATGTTGCAATTTTGTCCCTTTCCTTGCCACCCATGTTACACATAGCCTAGAGACAAACAACTATGCAAATATTCACCTAGAGGCAGGCAGCCATGTTCAGGGCTGGATTAAAGGAGGGGCTCATGTGGCTCGAGCCCCGGGGCCCCCACCACTTTCACTTTTAAAGTGGCCCCCACCAGTTGGCAGGCTACACACTACAGGGGGCTGGCAGGCTACATACTACAGTGGGCTGACAGGCTACATACTACAGGGGGCTGGCAGGCTATATACTTCCAAAAACATTGTTGGAAGGGCCTCCATCAGTTTGCGCCCAGGGGCCCCCACCACCCTTAATCCAGCCCTGGCCATGTTACACATTGCCTAGAGACACAACCATGCAAATAGCCACCTAGAGGCAGGCAGCCATGTTACATATTGCCTAGAGACACACAACCATGCAAATAGCCACCTAGAGGCAGGCAGCCATGTTACACATAGCCTAGAGACAAACAACCATGCAAATAGCCACCTAGAGGCAGACAGCCATGTTACACATTGCCTAGAGACACAACCATGCAAATAGCCACCTAGAGGCAGGCAGCCATGTAACACATAGCCTAGAGACACACAACCATTAGTCACCACCGAGAAATATGTCGCTTGTGGTAATGTTTCAGTAGCCAACCCAAAAACAATTGGTCATAGCATCACATCACATTACTTCCACTGACTTGTGTCTTTTCCATAGTGGATTCTTTGTAGTATCACTCCTTCCGTTAGGGTCACACATGCTGATGTAAATCCACAGGATATAAGGCATAGCAGGACTAATGACATGCATCTCATCTCATTGTTGACATG
Organism: Engystomops pustulosus; assembly: GCA_019512145.1. Taxonomy (NCBI): domain Eukaryota; kingdom Metazoa; phylum Chordata; class Amphibia; order Anura; family Leptodactylidae; genus Engystomops; species Engystomops pustulosus. Next base: position 38,001,264 of record CM033650.1, read on the forward strand.
TGCATACTGAATAGCAAGCAGTGAAGTGTATGGCTAATCTGCGGCAATGTTCAAGTGGTACAGTAAAATTCTCTACTCTTACTACACCGTACTTCTAAGTTGTCCACTTATACCAAGAGGCTACACATGCAGGAATTTATCTCTAGATAGAATAGGTGCTTTATGTATGTCAGTTTGATCATGGTGGCTTAGACAAATATGGCAAATGAGGTGTTAATATCTACATTGGATTTGAGAGTTTTTGATAAAAAGGCACCAAAAAGTTGCTCAGTATTTGTGCAACATATTCTTATGTATTTCCTATGTTAGGAGGGCATAAAAGTACCTTTTCATCTAAATTTGCGACCTTTTAAAAAATGGCACTTCACAAATTTGTCTTGCACATGTGGATTCACCTGATAAATCTGGCTTAAAAAGGTTTGTGCAGGAAAGAAAGTTCTCAAATTTTAATCCCTTAGTGATGTTTACACAATAAGGATCATTTTTAACCCCTTACTTTAGAATTTTACTCAGTTTTAATGCTGTTTTAGCTCCTATCACTCAGTGATGGTCAGTGTAAGATTCCAGAGTGTAAGTGGGGACTCTCTATGCAGACACTTCATGATTCCTATATGCTATGGGATGCTGTCTGCTGACAATGTGCTTAGATTATCAGGGTACAGGTTTATCTACACTTTTATTTAGCTTCTGAACATTCTACTAGTATCTAACACATAGAGAGATGAGACAGATCAGAGATAAGAGATGGATATAAAACACAATGACACTCTCAGCACTGCAACTGCGTATACAAGAGAAGCTATTCATGAGAAGATTCCAACCATAGTCAGAAGATTTACGGTCCGATTCAGGGGCATGCAAAATTGGTGAAATGCTTTATATTTGTTAAAAACAATGAATATCCTGAATATATTTAAGAATATTGTCCTCGTGGGAATACCATGTTAAGTAGGCAACATTGGAAGTGGACAGAAAATTTAGACAATTGTGAGACATATGTACACCAGAAAACTGATGTTACTACAATGATAAATTCCCCGATAGTGCCCATACTTCCCATAACAAAATGTGGCAGCCACAAGTGCTACCTTGTGTGTTAGCTATGGGCACCTGCTATGTTAGCCAATCGCTACGTCAATATTGCATTATGGTCTATTCAATGTTTTTTTTACAAATCCATGACATACATACCTAAACATTACTAAGTTGCTTCATTTTATATATATATATATATATATATATATATATATATATATATATATATATACACTCACCGGCCATGCTAGTAACGGGTTGGACCCCCTTTTGCCTTCAGAACTGCCTCATTTCTTCGTGGCATAGATTCAACAAGGTGCTGGAAGCATTCCTCAGAGATTTTGGTCCATATTGAGATGATGGCATCACACAGTTGCCGCAAATTTGCTGCACATCCATGATGCGAATCTCCCGTTCCACCACATCCCAAAGATGCTCTATTGGATTGAGATCTGGTGACTGTGGAAGCCATTTCAGTACAGTGATCTCATTGTCATGTTCAAGAAACAAGTCTGAGATGATTCCAGCTTTATGACATGGCGCGTCATCCTGCTGAAAGTAGCCATCAGATGTTGGGTACATTGTGGTCATAAAGGGATGGACATGGTCAGCAACAATACTCAGGTAGGCTGTGGCGTTGCAACGATTGCCTCAAATTTGTGTACGCAAGGGGCCCAAAGAGTGCCAAGAAAATATCTCCCCACAACCATGACACCACCACCACCACCACCTAACCATTGATACAAGGCAGGATGGATCCCATGCTTTTCATGTTGTGGCGATTTACGTCACTGTTGCCTTTCTATAGCTCGAACCAGTCTGCCCATTCTCCTCTGACCTCTGGCATCAACAAGGCATTTCCTCGCCCACAGACTGCCTCTCACTGAATGTTTTCTTTTTCGGACCTATTTCTGTAAACCCTAGAATGGTTGTGCGTGAAATCCCAGTAGATCAGCAGTTTCTGAAATACGCAGACCCATCCATTCTGGCACCAACAACCATGCCCTTTCAACGGCACTCAAATCACCTTTCTTCCCCATACTGATGCTCGGTTTGAACTGCAGGAGATTGTCTTGACCATGTCTACATGCCTAAATGCACTGAGTTGCCGCCATGTGATTGGCTGATTAGAAATTAAGTGTTAACGAGCAGTTGGACAGGTGTACCTAATAAAGTGGCCGGTGAGTGTATATATATATATATATATATACACATTAGTTTTAAAATAAAAATGCAGATGTGCATTCATCTGTCAATTCAGGAAACTGTAGCGCACGTACTCATAACATATTTACATTCCATCTCTATATGTCCTCCAGGTCGGGTGTAGATTTATCACCTGAAAATCATTAAATCCGAATAAAAAATTGCTAGATTTTATTTTTGAGGGAATAACCTAAATTTCTGACTGCACACAAACCCTTTTTTAGCGGGTCCAGGATGTGAACCGGCATGACCCCTTGCCATGTTAAATACATTTCCGTTAATTAAAGCATGCACCATTTCTAGACTATCTTCAAGGATTTATTGTGATAGTATTAACCCATTTTGTAGCCTGACCTCATGATAATGTTCCGATGAAGATGGAAATTGCTTTGACATTATTTGCATAAGAAATTACATATTGGAGGAGCAGATTTGAAGTGTTGAGCACATTTACAATTTAATATGTGAAGAACTTTTTACACCGAGGCTTTGGAAAACCTTCAGTATGTTGGACTGTTTATGCAATATTCCAGCAGCAAGTCGTTCAAACCCCAGTAGAATGAAGAAGTCCCTGCGCAATCTACTGGGGGCAGTAACCAGATTGCAACTTGTGGCAGCCATATTCTGGTTTTATGTTGCAAATATTTTTAGGCAACTTAACCCATTAACGACCAGACCCTTTTTCATTTTTGTTTTCATTTTTCATTCCTCACTTTCAGAAATCTGTAACTTTTTATTTTTCCATGTTAAGAGCTATATAAGGGCTTGTTTTCTGGATAACAAATTGCACTTCATAGTACATGGCATGGATATTTAGTATTCCATGCCATGTACTAGGAAGCAGTAAGAAATTCAAAGTGCAGTGAAATTGATGAAAAAATGCATTAGCGCCATTTCCTTGTGGGCTTGTCATTTGGGGATTTCACTATGCGCCCCAAATGACAAGCCACCTTTATTCTTTGGGTTGGTACGATCACAGAGATACCAAATATATATGGGTTTTTGTTTTTTTTTTTTTTTGTGTTTTTTTTAGTTTTTATAAACCAAACAGGATCATCCTAGTGACTAGGCTATTATTATCTTGCCAAGTATGAAAAGCCCACTGCTATGTCCAAGGATGAGATGGACGCTGGAGTTATTAAAAAAATAAAAACGTGAAAATAAAAAACACCTCAAATGCAGAGAGACTGCCTAATTGAAAGTAAACCCCCGGAACCCTAATAAATTTTCCACTTCGGTCCTTTGCGATTGGATAATGTGGCGTCCACTAAGCGCAAAACAGCAGCCGGAATTCGCAAGTGATCACTCACAAAATGGCTCCACAATTTGCTAGGTAGATGCACTCTGCGCAGCCACAGACAGGCCACCAGCAGATCCAAACCAGCAAATCAAATATTATATAACACGTACTTAGCGTGTGAGGTAGCCCGTTTGGACTTCCTCCTATTGGCTATTTTCTCTAGCCAGTATTGAAGACACACTACATGCAAGATGAGATGACCTGAGTTATATAAAAAAATTAAACGTAATTAAAAAAGAGTAAATGGGCAAGATGTGGCATAATTGAAATCAAACCCTAATAAAATTTTTCCCCACTTGTGGGTTTGGGTGGTTGGTATATGTGGTGTCACTAGAGCTAAACCACAACGGTTAGCAAGTCCCCGCAAATTCCTCACAAAGGTATGCTTGCCATTACATCCAAAAGCATGCACAAAAATAAAAAAAAAGTATAAAGCGTATTGTAGTCCCTAAGAAGAAGGTGCTTGGGTTCTGGAGGATCCTCTGGTGAAAACACTATCCTGGCCTAAACTTCCTAAAGAATACCCTAAAAGCTTTCCCTGACCAGCAACAGCATCCTCCCTCTAGCGGGCATGTCAGACAACAGAATGACTTCCGAGCCCGAGGGCCACAGCGGCTAGTCTCTATCCAACAGGGTCACCTGATCTGCCAGCCACCACCCTGCTAATCGAGTGGTAAGGGTTACCACGTCAATGCTGGGTTGAGTGCAGATCTCGCCTGGCTTGTGATTGGCTCTGTTTCTATCGTGCGCCCAAAAAGCAAACGGGGGAAGCGTGCCCATTTCTTTCTCTGGCGGGGACGAAGTACTTCGTCCCGAGCAACGCCAGCAGTTACGAGTACGCTAATGCCTCGACCGAGCATCAAGCTCGGAACGAGTATGTTCGGCTCATCTCTAGTAGGTATGTAAAATCGGGCAGGTCAGGTCCTCCAGATTGAGAGATGCTTCTTGTGACACCGCTTATTACAATAGATGTGGCCACTAATAGGACTCTTCTCTACTTACGAGGGGCTTCCTGGGAGTCATGGGCAACAGATAAAAGAAAATAGTGGAGTCATTCCTCCAATCTTATAAAAATATACTACTAGATCCACAATTTGAGGTTGTGGCCGTTGTAATTGGGTAATCAGTCGTAAGGGATAGAGTCTGCGACCCTTCGGAGGATCCTCTGATTCCCTGTGTGAGTCAACATCTGACTACAATAAAACACTCTAGCAAAGGGTTTGCCCCTTGTTACCACCACCTGACAAATTTGGCTACTTCTTCGTCACAGCTTGAGGTTTACATTTCTGTGCAACATCTTAATACTGCATTTAGCAGCAATATAGAATATCTGTAGAATATTGCAAGCAGGATGTTGGTAGAGGCCATCAAGCCATAAGTGGTTCCATTGTTTAGAAGATTCTGTGGCTGGTGTTTCTGGTTCCTAAGATGGGGGTGGTTGGAGGATGTGGACCAGGACAATCATGAGAAAGAGGTCCATGTGTAGGGCTCCAGTGAGAACGTGGTTCTGTTCTAGAATGGTGGTTTGGTTTGTATGGATTGTTGACAGGTACAATCAAGCAGGAAGAGAGGTCCACAGGTAGCGCTCCTGTGAGAATGATCCTCCTCCTAACAGCTCTTACATCGAAGCGTTGGTTGCATGACGTTGGACAAAAAAAGCTCCTATCCAACATCATTGCACTGGTTGGCAGAGGACACCTCAAAAATCAACTGGATCAGAGCAATGCTTCTACAGGAGACAGGAGGTGTTGCCGATGACCTGTTCAATGAAAAATGCTAGTGCCCTTACTGTATGTGTATCATAATTGATATGTATTTTGCATGTATACTGGTCAGATGGAGATGTGTAATAAACACTTTCTCATGTAGGTGGAAGTTTTTTGTAATATAGGGTTGAGTTTTTAGCCAAATTTAAGACCAATCATTCTCACCAAAGAAGCCACCTTTGGGGACAAGCTGAGACAAGGGGTAACATATATTGTTATTACACTACATATGTCTGATAGATCCACGTCCTACCCATGGTGGCCATAGATGCAGACGGCACCTTCCATTCACTTTACATCCTGAGGTATGCACGAACGCTGAATCCTCGCTTCCTTTAGTTGTCCTTCCAGTTACTAGAATTATGATTCCGCTTAAACTTAAAAGTTAACAATATGGAATGGTATATAAAACATGGCAAATCCATAATCACATGTTCATTCTCATTTAATGTGAAGTCACAGCGTCCATTAGTCAATGCAGACAGATTGCAGGATCGAGGACCAGGGTGATATACTCTCGAAGGGGAGAACATTTCACAGCCGCTAATTAAGACCCCCGCCCCCCTTCTGCGTCATGTTTCATGATAATGGGACAGGTTGTCATCAGCTAACATATCGCATCATATGGGTTGTCACATTCATCATCCCCAGCTCCTCTCTGTGGCAATAGCACAGGAGGGTCAATGAATCAAATACAGCAGATGATGAGAGCTTCAAGTTCCATGGAGGAGCACACATGTACATACTGTCACACGGAAACGTCTTCTGCCGTGTTCCTTGTCACCCGAACAAGAGGTGAGAGCATATTAACCAGTTACTAGCACGGGACTTATCAATAAACTGAGGTAGTATAAGAAAGTATGTGTGTACGGTCACATATGTTTTTGATGTGTAGGATCAGATGTAGCTATCGTTGGTTCTGTGTGTTATATGTAGTATGTGATGTAAATGGGACCAGTAGCAGCTACAGACTGCCATGGAGCTTCCCCCCCCCCCATAGCAAATTTAGGAACCAAAACCAACCCCTGTAAGTTTTTTTTTAACGGTAAGGACCGGGGCCGGCCCTTCCTGTTTTTAGTCCATTTTCAAAAAATCCCACTTCAAAAATCTATAAACCTTTTTATTTTTACACGTAAAGAGTGGGTGACGGCTTGTTTCTGCGTAAAAAAATTGCACTTCATTAATGATGGTATTAACTATTCCATGCAAGTACATCGGAGGAAGCGGGAAAAGAAAAAATGCCAAAATGCAATGAAATGGTTGAAAAACGCTTGCGCCATTCTTGTGGCTTGGATATTACGTCTTTGATGGAGCCCAAAGACCTGTCTAACGTATTCTTTGGGTCGGTTACCACATTTGTTGGTTTATACTGTTGTCAGACATTTACAACAATTTACAAACCTCCTGTACAAATAATTTTTTAATTTGCCAACTTCTGGCGCTGATAACTTTTTGATACTTTGGGGTAGGACAGCGTGGGTGGTGTCATTTTTTTGCGAAATTGATAATATTTACATGATATCTTTTAGACTGTACGACCTTTGATCAATTTTTATAGATTTTTTTAGATTTTGTCAAAATGACAAAAAAAGTGCCATTTTCGATTTGGGCGCTATTTTCAGTTCGGGGTTAAACGCCATTGAAAGACCGTATCATAGTTTGATCGCTCGGGCATTTCTCGGACGCGTTGATACCTGCTGGGTTTATGATTTTTATGTTTATGATAGTTATGTCAGTTCTAGGGAAAAAGGGGGGTTGATTTGAAATTTTATTTTTTTATTATAATTTTTTTTCTTTTAACTTTTTTTATTTTTATTTAGACTATGTTTCAGACTCCCTAGGGTACTTTAACCCTAGGTTGTATGATTGATTCCATCATAACGCCATACTACAGTATGGCCATAATGGGGATTTCTCCTCATTCATTACAATGTGCATATCAGCCACATTGTAATGAAGGGGTTAAAACTAAATAGCCTAGGGTCTTCGGAAGACCCGAGGGCTTTGCATGGAGGACGGATGCAGCCCCCCGATGCGTCACGCGGGAGCGGACGATACAGGAAGATGGGGCGCCATGCGCCGCTTATTGTTTTGAGGCTGCGGCAGAAATATGCAGCAAAGACTTACCGGAATGGAGAGGCGCTCAGCCCGTGGCCTCTCAGGCAGCGCGACGCGACGCCGCCGTGAATACACGGCGCGCGGGTCGCGAAAACCGGTAATTAAGTTCCAGGCTTGGACTTCAAAAGTTCAACCTTCATCACGATTGGGCCCTTACAGTATAACTAGAGATGAGCGAGCATATTCGCCGAGCTTGATGCTAGTTCAGGTATCAGCGTACTTGAAACGGCTCGTGCTAGGATATGAGTATTAAGGACTGCTCGAGATCGAGCTTTACTTAGGAAACAGAGTGAAGAACAGTGAGAACACAGTGAACACAGGATCATTAGTGAAGACACATTGCAGATGTTCGTTTCCATACATCTGCTACTATCAGAAAGGAATTATGGGGGAATTTAATACAGGGCACTCCCGAATCGCGATTTTTACGGGTGTTTACACAAATTTTAGCTCCGATTTTCCCTGAATTTCCCCGGGGTTTTGGCGCACGCGTGACGATTTGTTGGCGGCATCAAAGCCGGACATGCACGAGAAACGGAATCTGGACGGGGGGTGTGGCCGTAAGAAAACCCGACGGATCGGAGAAGAAAACGCTTGCATTTCAAGAAAAAAAGTGACGACATGGTGGATCGTAGAGGATACTAACTTAGGGAATCGCGGACGGACCGGAAGCCACCGCGAGAAAGCGCCGAGTGGATAGTGAGGACAGGGTAAGTACATGGGTATATTTCCTGATAAAAGAAGAAGAAACAGGACTGACTTCTTATTCTCAATAAAATGACACATTTTATGGCGGCCTTGGTCCCCTTAAAATTGCTAGAGTCTTCCCATGACTTCAATGGGGTTCGTTTTTTGAAACGAGCACTAGAGCATTGGGAAAGTTGGAACGAGGAAAGAGCGCCGAGCATTTGTATGCACGTACTATACTTATAACTAACTATCCCTTGTGAACAAAACAGTCCTATCTCTGTGACCATTGGGTATGGTGAGGGGGCCTGTGAGGTGAAAATGGGGGGTACCGGGGATTATTGTCTATGGGTAGGGACCTCTGTACTTTGCTATGGTGGGTGCCCGTGACGATTTGACTATGTGCGGAGCCTGTGACGATTGGATATGGTGGGTATGTGGACTATGCCTTTTATGGTGGGTCCCGGTGGATATTACTATGGTGGGTTCCCTGTGACATTGGCCATGGTAAGGGGCCTGTGACTAGTGGGCATGGTGAGAGCCTGTGTTTGGCTAAGGTGAGGAGCCGTGATATGGCTATGGTAGAAACCTAGACTATTGGGTAGCTGAGGAGCGATGATCTTGAGCATGGTAGGGTCCGGTGACTATGGCTATGGTTGAGGAAGCCTATGATATTGGCTAGGGTGGGGGGCCTGATGTGACGATTGGCTAAGGTGGGGCCTGGGGAAATTGGCATGTGGGTGCGCTGGGACTCGTGGCTCTATGGTGAGGGACTGGGATATCTGGTATGGGTGAGGGGCTGGGGACTATGGCTAGGGGGGGGCTCGGTGACTAGTGGCGATGGTGAGGAGCTGTGCTATGGCGTGGTGAGGAGGCTGTAGGCGATTGGCTATGGGGAGGAGGCCTGTGACTATGGCTATGGTGAGGGTGTGCTATTGGTATGGTGAGGGCCGTGGACTTTGGGTAAGGAGGGGCCTGTGAATATTGGATTGTTAGGGCCTGTAAGATTGGATATGGTGGGAGCCTGTGGATTATTGGCTATGGTGAGGAGGCTGTGGTATGCTATGGTGACGAGTCGGATATAGCTATGTGCGGGCTGTGAATGGCTATGGTGGGCATCTGGCTATCGGCTATGGTGCGGAGTGTGGCATTGGCTATGGTGAGGGCCGGATATGGTATGGTGGCGTGCAACTATGGCTATTTCTTCTTGAGGAGCCTTGATTATTGGTAGGTTGAGGGGCTGTGGCGCTGGCTATGGTTGAGAGTCTGTGACTTTGGCATGGTGAGGAGACCTGTGAATTGGCTATGGCGAGGAGGGCCTCGGAATTGTTGTGAATAGTTGCGAAATGGCTATGCGTGAGGAGCCTGTGGATTTGGTCTGGGATAGTATGTGATTGCTATGGTGAGGAGTCTGAAATATTGGTATGGTGAGGAGTCTGTGAAATGGCTATGTGAGGAGTCTGGCCTATGGCTATGAGTGAGGACCTGGGATGATTGGTATGGTGAGGAGCCTGTGACTATTGGCTACTCTCACAATATGGTACTAGCTGCAAATAAAAAAAAAAAAAAGTATAACGTTATTGTAGCCCTAAGAAGGGCTGTTGGGTTCTTGGAGAATCACTCCTGCCTAACAGTAAGCTAATAGAACACCCTAACGCTCGGACTCAACCGCACTCCGGTGGATCACGAATGGACCGGGGTAGTTCAACAAATGTACCCTGCCCACCGACCCCCAACTCCTCTTCTCCCCCCCCCCCCCTCCTGGAGGGGGCAGGGCAGACTGGGGGGGAGGAGGCTGAGGTGCAGGAGCTGGAGGAGTGCCGATTTCGGTGACATGGGTGGACTGCGTGGAAGACTGACTGGTGGACAAATTGCTCGAAGCATTGTCGGCAATCCACGACATCACCTGTTCGCACTGTTCTGGCCTCAACAGTGCTCTACCACGAGTCCCAGTAACTTCAGACATGAACCTAGGGAGTGTAGCTCTGCGGCGTTCCCCTGCTCCCTCATAAGCAGGTGGTGTCTCACCCCGCCCAGGACCACGGCCTCTGACCCCTGCAGTAGTTGGACGCCCACGTCCCCGCCCTCGTCCTCTACCCCTAGCCCTCGGGTTAAACATTTTGAAAATGAGAGTTATAACTTTAATTTTTTTTTAACTTTTTTTTGTGTTTTTTTGTTTTTTTTGTGATTTTTAGTATTTAAAACCAAACGATGCTATCCTATTGCTATGGCTATTTTCTAGCCAAGTATGAAAGCACACTACTATGCCAGATGAGATGACGCTGAGTTATTAAACAAAATAAACGTAAAATAAAAAAGGAAATGGCAGACTGTGCCTAATTGAAATCCAACCCCTAATAAATTTTCCCACTTCGGTCTTTGCAATGGATATGTGCGTCACTAAGCGCAAAACACAGCGGTCGCAAGTCTCACTACAAATTGCTCACAATTTGCTAGTAGATGCACTGCAGCAAGTACAGCCACCAGCAGATCAACCAGAAATCAAATATATATAACGCTACTGTAGGCGTAAGTAAGCCGTTTGGATTCTCCAATGGCTATTTTCTAGCCAAGTATGAAAGCACACTACTATGCAAGATGAGATGACACTGAGTTATTAAAAAAATAAACGTAAAATAAAAAGTAAATGGCAGACTGTGCCTAATTGAAATCAAACCCCTAATAAATTTTCCCACTTTGGTGTTTGAGGTGGATATGTGTGTCACTAAGAGCTAAACACAACGGTAGCAAGTCCCCCTGCAAATTCCTCACAATATGGTACTAGCTGCAAATAAAAAAAAAAAAGTATAACGTTATTGTAGCCCTAAGAAGGGCTGTTGGGTTCTTGGAGAATCACTCCTGCCTAACAGTAAGCTAATAGAACACCCTAACGCTTTCCCTGACCAGCAGCAGCTCTCTCCCTAGCGGCATCCAGACACAGAATGATCCGAGCAGTGCGGGCAGCGGCTAGTCTATCCCAGGGTCACCTGATCTGGCCAGCCAACCACTGCTATAAACGTGTAAGGGTACCACGTCATGCTGGGTGGAGTGCAGAGTCTCCTGGCTTGTGATTGGCTCTGTTTCTGGCCGCCAAAAAGCAAAACGGCGGGAGCTGCCATTTTCTCGAGCGGGCGAAGTATTCGTCCGAGCAACGAGCAGTTTCGAGTACCCTAATGCTCGACCGAGCATCAAGCTCGGACGAGCATGTTCGCTCATCTCTAGTTCAGTACTTACTGTATATTCCAAACATGTTTTAGAAAAATGTCTGCGTTATATGGTGTTTAAAATAAAGTATGTAGAACTTTATCTAGCTATTGACGCACTTGCGCGATGAGCCTTTTCCCTCCAGCATCTCAGCAACGAGGATGAGAGGAAATATAGAAATATGAAACAGAGCTGACGAACGTTGAGATGTGTAATTATTTAATTAAAGGGAACCTACCACCACGAATATACCTATAAAAGGTAGATCAGGTGGTAGGTGGATCAATAGGACGTGAGGATAGCCCTTTTAAGGGCTAATCCTTACATCCCCGCGCTGTTTTGTGAACTTATATTATTAGTGGCTACTCCACGTCTCAGTAGCCACTTTACCCCTCCTACCCACAATCTTCGGCGCGCAGCTCCTTGCAGCTGCGTGCCCTCATTCGATGAAACTGCAGTCTGGGCATGCGTAGAACAGCAGGCCCGCGCCTGTGAGGTCACTGCTCCGAAACAGGCGTGGGCCTGCTGTTCTGCGCATGCGCAGATTGCAGGTTCGTCGGACGAGGGCGTGCAGCTGCAAAGAGCTGCACTCGGAAGATTGTGGGTAGGAGGGGTAAAGTGGCTACTGGGGCGTGGAGTAGCCGCACCGTGTAGCCACAGTTGCGGCTACTCCACGCCCCAGTAGCCGCATAACAAAATTAGCATAAAACTATAATATAAGTTCACAAAACAGCGCAGGACGTGAGGATTAGCCCTTAAAAGGGCTATCCTCACGTCCTATTGATCCACCTACCACCCGATCTACCTTTATAGGTAGATTCGTGGTGGTAGGTTCCCTTTTAAAGGGGTATTCTCGTCTGGGCACTCACATTCAGTTTCATTAATCTGCCATATGTAAACATTTCTTCAGTTAGATGTTATTAAAAAAAATGTTCCTGTGTGAAGATAATTTCTCATAAATGTAGCCATGTTGTCCCTTAGAAACGATATGGCTTCCTCGGATACGGCCACCTCTGCTGGAGTGATTGCACAAAGAAACAAAAAGTTTTAGTATATGAAATGTCTGGGAGTTATTACATGTCGCACAGCCGTCCTGTGGTAATGATCGCTGAATCCTGGTAGTCTGGCAGGACTCTATAGCTCAAGTCTGGCCACCGTTGCCAGAGTGTGACGTGGTCGTATCCGAGGAAGCTATCTGGTTTCTAAGGAACAACATGACTACATTTATGAGAAATTATCTTCAATCAGGAACATTTTTTTAATTAACATCCAATTGAAGAAATGTTTACAAAAGGCAAATGAATTTAATTAAATGTAAATGTCCAGATGGGAATACCCCTTTAAGCTTCTTTGGAATATTAATGTAATGGCCTTTGGAAACTGTTGACAGGTTCTCTTTAAACGGGTTTGTCTATGAAAGAAAATTCTAAAGTTTCAATCCCCTACTAATGTTTACACAATACAAATAATTTTTAACCCCTACTTTATAATTTTACTCAGTTTAATTGCTGTTTTAGCTCCTCTCACTCAGTTATGTTCAGCGTAAAATTCCAGGGTGTGGGCTCTAAGCAGAGCCTTTATGATTCCTCTAATTCTGTGAGTTGACAATTAGATTATCAGGGTGCAAGATTTATATACAAGTTCATTTAGCTTCTGAACACTGTACTAGTATCTGAAAGAGATATGAGACCTACCAGAGATGAGAGATGATGAGATACATGAGATGCATATTACACATGACATTCTACCCTCTGCTATCATCGCAATTACATGCTGTCAGCTGTACTATATACCTCCCTCCCTTTGCCCTGGTTAAAGAACACGTGATGTGTAAATGCCGGCAGGACGTCAGTGTCTGTGTCAGTGTTTAGAACTTGTACTGGAATGCAAGGGAAGGGCCGCTGCAGTGTGCAGAGGGAGAGAGAAGCTCCGTGAAGGGTCAGGTAAGATGGCTGCTGACCCCAAAGTCAGAAGATACAGGGTCAGAAAAAGAGATGGTAACTGAAATTGTGTACACTAGGACTAATAGAGCCAGGTTGGAATTGCTGTGAAATGCTGTATCTTTGTTAATAACAGTGAATTACAGAATTTATTTTGTTATCCTATGTACATTTAAGAAACTTTTCTTCGTGGGAATACCTCTTTAAGCCACTTACCTCTATGCTGTGTACAGGACTTCAGATATACTGCAGAAGAAAGAAAAGGCACAGATAACTTATTATTATTACCTGCACTACTCTTTCTGCAGAAAAACAATACTTTGACCCTTATACTTTAAAGATATTAGTTAAGATGTTTATTCCTGCAATTTTTTTTATGGTAATATATTGAAGTAGAATAGAATAATCTGTAAATCGTATTATTCACACAATAACAGTAAACACTGTTTCAATAAAACTTACATTTTACAGTGGGAGAAATGTTCTGGACTAACATCATTGCTAGTAGACTTCATTGACATAACTCGGGCTTTGGATTTCACATTCCAGCAGCCTTCTATACCATAATTTATCATAGTGTCAGTAGTCATCACTCAGTAAATTAGCCATGAGTGCTTCTCTCCTTCATAACATTTAGAGGTGAACATATCTGCTTATGAATGACTTTTCACCTTGCCAATACTCAACTCCTATAATGGAACTGCTATATTCATAATGGAAATACATACTTGAAGTAGATAGCCTTGGCCATTCAAATGCAACATATTAGATGGAGCGGCAGATCATCAATTCAAAATACTGAATGGCAGCCATCCTATCTATCTATAAAACTTTTAGAGTACTCAACTATTTTCATACAGCTGGCCTATCAAAACAGCAAGTATTTGCTTTTCTGCCATTAGCAGTACCTATAAACAAGACTTAGACTGTAAAAGTGTAGTGCACTGTAGGGTGAAAAAAAAAGAAAATTCCCATTAGGGGCATATCTTGAGAGAGTGCAGTTGGAACTGGATTAAAGAACATTAGGGGAACAATGAAGAGTCTCTTCCCTATAAAAAGATGCCAGCATTGTTTATATAAGATACAATATAGCTGTAGGGTCTAGCACAGGTTTTGCTTTGGGTGAGCTGCTTCAAATAAAACCTCTGCCTTGTCTGTAGACCTTTATTCCCCTACAGTCTGATCATTTTGGTGTGACCACGATCAGTCACAGCCCCACTACAGACTATGCAAAGTCGCTTTGTAGTCTGTGACCATGCTGCCACCAGTTCCCCAAGAGTAGAGATGAGCAGGAATGCTTCTTCATTTTGGGTACAACCCGGACATATTGCCAGATTATCGGCCATGCACAATCAGGCAAATTGATACCTCTACCTACTGGTCCACATTCATAAATAGTAGGTAAGGGTGTCAATATACTGGATTGGCTTCACGGCAACCAATCCTGGAATACATCTGGGTCTTGCGGGCTCACATAAAGTTCGGATCCAGGTCAAGTATCTCTTCTTTATATGAAGGTGTCAGTACTATAGAAGATACATTTTATCCAAAAGGTACAGACATAAAATTTTAGCTATTTTTAAACATTAATAGTTTATTTTTGTAGTTTAAATGCTGTAGAGTATTAAAAGGTTTGCCAAGTTCTGCATATGTTTTAATATCAACACGGAAAATAATAATTGGGGTAGTATTGTGTTGTAATATTGTAATTTGCAGCATAAATTGCTTATCAAGGCTCTTAGACCTGTTTTCACACTGACATATCCGACTAAATGGGCATGACCTGTAAGAAGGGGGAGTAGTCAATGGAAAATATTTTTAGACTTTGCAGAATATTGTAGTGCAGAGTTTAGAACAACTCTATGAGGACAGAAAGTAGAACACAACAGTTTTAAACTGCACCACAATTTATCATTACAGAAATAAAAGTGGCTCAGCAAAAAACTAATGTTGTCTGTCTTTGCACTGGCAGAGCTTGTTCCACATTTTTACATCTCCCTCAAAGTGTTGTGCGGTGACTGACAGCATTAAAGTACAGTTAATACCTGCTGTGATCCCAGTGATCAGAGATAGCTCGAATGGTTAGCATTAAACCATTAGTTGGAGCATTAATTGAAGTCTATAGTGACTGCGACATCTAAGGAGCATTTAATAATGTTGCCACCTCCCCCTAAACGCATAACTTGTAGAGAGGAGTTGATGTATTTATTTGAAATTTTGGGGACTTCCAAAGGCCCCTATTTTTGCTTTGTTTAGCTCCTCGCTTAGTTTTGGCAAGCATGGCCAGTGAGATTGAAATGATGCTGCCAAAAAAGTTAACACCGGTGATCACTGTGTGGGCCAGACGGAGAGGCAGGGCCAGAGCTGGTACATCAGCACCAAATGTTTCATGTAGTGAAGCTCCCGTGGCGAGGGCTAGATTTTCTGAAGTCTGGAGGTTCTTTAAAAAAACAGCGGATGACCGATGGACTGTGGTGTGCAACCTGTGCCACACCCGGATCAGCAGGGGTTCCACCACTACTAGCTTAACCACCACCAGTATGCACAGGCATATGAATGCTAAACACCCCACTCAATGGAACCAAGGCTGTTCACCTCCAGCCGGGCCCACCACTGCTCCTTCCCCTGTGTCATTTGCTGCCTCTGCTAGTCAGCCCCCTGCCCAGGACCCCGGCACAAACACCTCCCGTGCGAAAACCACACCTTCGCCTCCACGATCCTCCACAGTGTCCACCAATGTCTCCATGCGCAGTGTTCAGCTGTCTATACCCCAGATGCTGGAGCGCAAGAGGAAATACAGTTCCACCCACCCACATGCCCAAGCCTTCAAAGTCCACATCTCCAAATTACTGAGCAAGGAGATGCTGCCATATAGGCTGGTAGAGACCGAGGCCTTTTGCAACCTAATGGCGGCGGCCGCCCTCGGTATTCCCCATCCTCCACTACTTTTACCGACGTGCCGTCCCAACCCTGAACTGGCGCGTATCAAACAACATCATCCATGCCCTGAGCAATGCCGTTTCTGACAAGGTCCACCTAACCAGGGACACGTGGACGAGTGCTGCCGGGAAGTGCCACTATGTATCGCTGATGGCACATTGGTTTAACTTGGTGGAGGCTGGGACCGAGTCTGACCCTGGGGTCCCTCATATACTGCAGACGCCGGGGATTGTGGGGCCTACCTCGGTCACGGTCTCTCAGGCCTACTATGCCTCCTCCTCCTCCCACCCCTTCTCCATCTCCTCCTCTGAATTACCATCTGTGGGCATGACGCCATCAGTCGGTAGCTCAAGGCGCAGCAGCAGTGCCATCGCTAAGCGACAGCAGGCGGTGCTCAAACTGCTGAGCCTAGGCGATAAAAGGCACACCGCCCAAGAGCTATTACAGGGCATCTTGGCGCAGACCGATCTGTGGCTGGAACCGCTGAACTGGAAGCCAGGCATGGTTGTGTGTGACAACGGCCGTAACCTGGTGGCGGCTCTGCAACCCGTCAGACTGACACATGTGCCATGCCTGGCCCATGTCTTAAATCTTATAGTTCAGCGGTTCCTCAAGACATACCTCAATCTGTCTGATTTGCTCACGAAGGTGCGCCGCATCTGTGCGCATTTCAGAAAGTCGACCACACATGCTGCCACTCTCAGGGCAGCGCATCACCGCCTCCAAATGTCCGCTCACCGACTGTTGTGTGACGTGCCCACGAGGTGGAATTCCACATTAACCATGTTATCCAGAGTTTACCAGCAGCGCAGAGAGATTGTAGACTGCCAGATGTCATCTTCCACCAGAACTGGTAGTCTGCTCAGCATGATGTCGGAAGCTTTGCGCTCGTCACAAGAGATGGGGGAAGAAGATTCCCTTGTTGATAGCCAGAGCACTTTCCGCTCTGTTTCTCATCGCGTATCGGAGGAGGTGGAGGAGGATGAGGAGGAAGAGGAGGAGAATGTTGGTGAGACAAAAGAGGGGACCATTGCTCAGTCCTTAACTGTTCAGTGTGTATGGACAGAAGAAGAGGAGTTGGAGGAGGAGGAAATGGAGAATCAGGCCAGTGAGGGGAGTGAATTCTTGCGCGTTGGGACTCTGGCGCATATGGCAGATTTCATGCTAGGCTGCCTATCCCGTGACCCTCACGTTAGAAGAATTTTTTCGAGCACCGATTTCTGGGTATTCACTCTCCTGGACCCACGGTACAAGCAAAATCTTTCCACTCTCATCCCTGTAGAGGAAAGGAGTGTGAGAGTGCATGAATACCAGCAGGCCCTGGTGCACAAGCTGAAACAGTATTTCCCATCTAAAACCGCTAGCGGCAGCGGGCGTACTTCTGCTGGACAAGTAGGGAGGGAGAGTAGGCGAGCAGGCAGCTTGTCTAGCACTGGCAGGGGTACGCTTTACAAGGCCTTTGCCAGTTTTATGTCACCCCAGCAAGACACTGTCACCTGTCCCCAGTCTCGACAGAGTAGGGGTGATCTTTACAGAAAGATGGTGAGGGAGTACGTAGCTGACCATACTATCGTCCTAAATGATCACACAGCTCCCTACAAATACTTGGTTTCAAAGCTGGACATCTGGCCCGAACTGGCGCTATACGCCTTTGAGGTTCTGTCCTGCCCTGCCGCTAGCGTGTTGTCTGAGCGGGTTTTCAGTGCAGCTGGTGGCATCATCACCAACAAGCATACACGCCTGTCAACTGACAGCGCTGACTGGTTGACGCTTATCAAGATTAATCAAGCCTGGATTTCTCATGATTTCATGTATGCATTCCTCCTCCTCATTCTCCTCCTCTTTGTACACTAAAGCAGAGGCAAATGGCTATTTATTGCCAGGGCCAACTGGCTATAGCTATAGTACTATATCTATTTAATTTTTCTGGAGGGCCACCTAAACAATTTTTAGGAGTGCCACATCCAGGTACTCTATGTATTTAATTTTTCTGGAGGGCCACCTCCCCACTCCTGTTTTGAAAACTTTTTTGGACTGCCACATACAGGCACTATCCAAATTTGATTGTCTCCATAGTAGCCTCCACAAGTCTTTATAGCAGCCTCCACACGTCGTCTTTATAGTTGCCTCAACACGTTGTCTCCATTGCTGCCTCCACACGTTGTCTCCATTGCTACCTCCACACGTTGTTTCCATAGCTGCCTCCAAAAGTCATCCACATAGCTGCCTCCATACATCGTCCTCTTAGAAAACGCGCTGTGTCCGGCAAAATTTGGGTTGTTTTAACTGCTTCCACATCAAACTTGTTAACTTTATCACCACCCTGCTGTGTTATCCACAAAATGTACCGCCAAACTTTTATCATTGACCAATATTATTTCAGCGCTACTTGCGCATCTGTTTACGTTCCCGTCCCCCGCCATAACCAGGCCAATTACTTATAAGAACTGTACTACACTTGATCTTACACAAATGGTTTTTAGAAATGCTGTTTGTAGTCCTGCCTGGCTTGAAAATAATAATTTTTTCAAAGAAAACACTTCTGGCCCCCAGGTCCATTTTGGGTGGGGAGGAGCTGAGAGTCAGGGGTTTGGATAGGCGTAAGCTCGCCTGGCAGCGGACCGCCAGCTCCATCCCAAGATCCAACTAACATCATTTGAACTTTAGCAACCTTTAACCTTACTGCCTTCATACATCGTCCCCTGTGTCAGGCAGAATTTTCAGGTGTTTCACAAGATACATAATGGAACTCGGCCCATCTGTTGCCGCCATACTGGAGACCTGAAGTTTCAATCAATATGGATGCCCCATACCGTCGCCCTTAATCATGGAACCAAGGAATCAAAAAAAAAAAAAAATAGAACCGCAATGCTATTCCATTATTCCTAGATTAAGTATTAATTACAAAAAACATCTTGAGACGGCACAGAGAAGCCCATATCCGGACAACAAAAGTGCTGACTAAAACTTAGCTTTTATTGTTATTTGAAAATGTAAAACATACTATGGAGTAACCACTTAGTGCTCAACTCAAGAGGTTTGTTTAAAAACCCAGATGCCGGTGGCTGAGTGGCCTTCAAATATGTGATATTGACTAACTCGAAGCTATGTCAATATGTTAGAGTCAAAGTAGCTGGGAGAGACCCCCTGTGAGAGGGGGGGAGGGGTTAACATCCTAGCCAGTACTCAATTCAGGTGTTGGAGTTGTAAATATAGTGTATCAATAGCTAGTAGGAATAGCGCCAGTACTATAGAAATACAAATATAGATGCAATGGGTTATTATCATTTAAACCCATGCATTGGTTTCTGTAGCATGAGATCGATCCGATCCCAATCATATACAGAGACCTATTCCTCTCCTTAGGATGTAGCCCTGAATTTAACCCAGCTAATTAAGTGAAAGTCACATCCCAGCCTAAGCGCACTGCAAATTAAAAATAGTGGTAGAAATTAGCCCCCCGACATGTTTCGCCAGTGACCTGGCTTCATCAGGGGTTGGGCTAATACTTATCGTCGGCGCTATCACGCCGGGTATATAAAAGCCAAAACCCCTCCCATTAGGGAATAACTAACCAATAGATGAAGCTGCTGGTGACCACCGCCTCCAGTCCCAGTCAAACTGACATGCTCGGGGGGCGGGCAAAACAGAAACATTAGCCAATGGTAGGCAAAGAAAGGCGGAGAGGCATTAAGCAGCTGGTAATGCGACTCACCAATCACAGTGAGCTTCCGTGGAGTCGGTATGCCCATGTCAGTCAGTCACATGAGAACTCTGTGACAGAGGTGACTGCGCATGCCCAGGCACTTCGCATTGAGAAACGTGACATTACAGACGAACCGATGTACGCATATCCATGAGATTGGGTGAGTGTGCGGCAGCGGTCGTTACTGCGCTTGTAACGACTGCTGCTGCACACTCACGTTTTTTTGTAATTATGTCTAAAAACCCTGCCGAGACAATTGGTCCAATCTCCAAAAAATAAATAGATGAAGTATTCAAACGACCCCACCTGCTTTGAAAATTATAATTTTTTCAAAGTAAACGCTCTGGCCCCCAGGTTCATTTTGGGTGGGGAGGAGCCGAGAGGAAGGGGGTTGGAGATGCGAAAGCTCGCCTGGCAGCGGACCGCCAGCTCCATCCTTAGATCCAACTAACATCGTCTGAACTGCAGCAACCTTCAACCTACAACCTATAACCTTTTACCTCTAAAATCTCTTTAAAATTATCTTTTCACTCCTCTTTTCTCACCTCCTTACGTTCAACTCGGGTGCCATAACCTTCCCCATTGCCTCCACACGTCCTCTACATAGCTGCCTCCACACGTTGTCTCCATAGCAGCCTCCACACGTCGTCTCCATAGCAGCCTCCACACGTCGTCTATCTAGCTGCCTCCAAAAGTCGTCTCCATAGGTGCCTCCACATGTCGTCCCCTTAGCAATTGAGCTGTGTCAGGCTAATTTTTCAGGTGTTTCACCAGATACGTTATGGAACTTGGTCACTCTGTCGCCGCCATGCTGTGTTATCGACTAAATATACAGTCAACCTTTTGTCCACATAGGAAATCATTTCAGCACTTCTTGCTGACCTCCTTTGGTTCCTCTCTGCTGCCATAACCAGGCCAAATACTGATACGTACAGTGCTACACGTTATCCTCGCCAAAAGGAATTTTTAAAATTGGTTTGAAGCCTGAGTCCATGTGGGGTATGTCGCCATGCCACTCTCTAGCCTGCTGCTGCTGCCGCTGCCTCCGCGTGCCGTGCCCTATAGTGTCTGGGTCAATTATTGGGTGTTTTAGATGCTATCTCGCCTCACTCGGTCACTCTGTCATGGCCATGCTGTTGCCCATAATTTTGGCATAATGGTGCGATTAGGCAGCCTCAGAAGCATCCATGCATGCTGCCCCTGCTGTTTCCTGTCCATTTCTGTGGTGTTTCCATCATTTTCTGAGGTTTCCAGTTTTTTGGCCAAGCTTCCCTGTGCAGATCCTTGGTCCCCTTGAAAAATGCTTGAGTCTCCCATTGACTTCAATGGGGTTCGTTATTCGAAACGAGCATTTTGACTCGAGCATTTTAGTGCTCGCTCATCTCCTATTCATAATATAAAAAAGAAAAGAAAAATAATTGTATTAAATGGTAAACACTGAAATGTGTAAAGTATATTCACCTCAGGTTAAAAAAAAATATATATAAAATGACAGCTTATCCCGCAAAACCAAAAAAGAAACCTTACAGCTTTAGGGTTGGAAAATTTTGTATCTCCATAATCCTACTGACACACAGAACAGGAATAATATCAGTATATAACAGAAAAACAAGTGTAAAAAGTGTCACAATTAGTATTTTTAACCCCTTTCCACCGCAGCCCTTTTTAATTTTTCACTCACCCACTTTCAAAAATCTATAACTTTTTTATTTTTCCATGTACAGAGCTGTGTGAAGGCATGTTTTCTGCATAACAAATTTCACTTAAAAATTGTGGTATGTAATATTCCATGCTGTGTACTGGGAAGCGGGAAAAAAAATTAAAATGCTGTGAAAATAGTGAAAAAACACATTTGCATCATTTTCTTAAGGGCTTGGATTTTACGGCTTTCACTCTGCGTCCCAAATTACATATCGGCTTTATTATTTGGGTTGGAATGATCACAGGGATACCAAATTTGTATAGGTTTTATAATGTTTTCATACATTTCTAAAAATTAAAACCTTCTGTTAAAAAAATAAAAAATTATTTTGCCATCTTCTGGTGCTAATAACTTTTTTATACTTTGGTGTATGGAGCAGTGGGTAGTGTTATTTTTTTATGACGTTTTCATTGATACCATGTTAAAGACTTAACGTCTTTTGATCACTTTTTACTGAATTTTTTATATTTTTCAAAATGGCAAAAGTGCCATTTTCAAATTTGGGCCCTATCTTTTGTTACGGGTTTAAACGCAGTGAAAAACCATTATTTTATTTTGATAGATCGGGCATTTTCGGACATAAGATACCTAATGTGTTTATGATTTTTACTGTTTATTTCTTTTTATTTCAGTTCTAGGGAAAGGGGGGTGATTTAAATTTTTAGGTTTGATTATAATTTTTCTTTAAACTTTTTTTTAATGTTTATTTTTACAATTTTTTCAGACTGCCTGGGGTACTTTAACCCTAGGTTGTCTGATGGATCCTATCATATACTGCAACACTACAGTATGGCATACTGCGATTTTAGCAATGGGTCACCGCTCCTCTATGACATCACAGGGAGCGACGATCCACGGCAACATGCCGGGGTCCATGCGGCACCATTTTATTTAAGCCGCCGACAGCTTTACTGGCAGCAATCAGCGGGTTGACACCTGCGATGTGGGCTAAAACCCCCATCGAGGGTGTTATAAGTAAGCCTTTGCTGCAATATCCCTGCTATGGAGAGGGCTTAGCCCAATAAGACCTCTCCATGCGCCCGCACCTGGCATGTGACTTACTATTACATCACATGTCGGTAAGGGGGTTAAAATCACTCCAAGATATAATTATTAAAATGTATGTGTTACATCTTTCCCAGTGTTACCCTTTGTCTATGAAGTTAAGAGTAAAGCACAAGCAACCCTTCAATGCAAAGATAATTTTTATTTGAAAACAGGTAATTCCAGTTTTTTGCAATATGAACGTAACGTTTTGACCTAGAAATCTTTGTCAAATGCAAGGAGCGGTGGATAACAGGAATATATAGTTCAGTAGGGAAAGTTGCTGCTGAAGAAACAAATGGCACTCCTCTGTCCATAAAGTACAGCACTGGATGCACTGATAGTATCTGCTTTTTTTCTTTCTGTCTATTGCTAGTTTGAACACTGGTGTATTCCTTTTCCTGGAAGCCTTATCTCTCCCTACTCTCACTGCTATCTTGTCATAACTGATCCAATTTACTTTCCGACTAAGGCAGTGGCTTTCTATATAAAGTTTGTGGATTGGTGTTCTTTGCCTACAATGGTTTTTTACTTGCTCGCTGTGTTTATTTTGTAATCTTTATTTTGTATATTTGACACCTTAGCCTGTATCTTTAACTATCCATTTGTACTGAATTGTTTTTTTGATTCAGACATGTATATGGTGACTATCCCTTTTTGTTAATGTTGTCTAGTCTTAGTGCTTTTGCACTTTGCTACATTTTAAAAAAAAAAAGTATGTGACAAAGATACAACTTAAAAGAAATGTTTTAAAACTTTCTGTTTAAAGGGTTTAAAGACCATACAATGGTAGAAAATATATTTTGTCATTTTAAAGTGAGCCTGTCACCACATTTTCACAAATTCAGGTAGTGACAGGTCTCCATAGAGCCATATTAACTAACTGATATCCTTCTTTTAGCTAAATATTGTTTCCCTTAAATACCCATAAATCAACTTTATGTTATCCTATCTGGCATCAGAGGGGCATGTCCTGTTCAGCCATCCTCTTACTCCTCCTCATGTCCCACACCTCTTCTTAGCAAATGTCATGTAACCATCGTGATGTAATCTAAGGTCCTTTCACTCAGTTGCATTTGATAAGTCTATCCCATGTATGTATCTGATCCCATGAAATCAAATGAACCTCCATGGACTTCTACTCCTCCCATCTTCCATGGAAACATGCTGTGATTTTATGTGATCAGATACATACATGGGGTAGGCATTGCAAATGTAACTGGGTAAAAACACTTCAGATTTCATCACCCTGATCACATAACCTAAACTGCTCAATGATGTAACAAAGCTCTCTGTAAATGTTCCATATAGCAGCATGCCCTAGCAGTGAGACCTGTCAATCAGGAACAAGGAGACAGGGCAATGCAAGTAATATTTAATATGCATGACCTACTTAGTGTTATTGGACTCACATGAAGTCAGTTGCATATAAGTTTACAAACTGATTTTTTAACATCACAGCCATAATGAGCCATTCAGGGATAAGGGAATGCTTTTTAATCATAGTTTTTAATGAAGTATTTATTTTGGGTGAGTTAATTCAAATGTTTTAAAGTCTTAATTGTTATATTATTGTTGTTATGGGAATGTAACTATGGTTTAGGTTTTTTTGTGCATATGACTATATATGCAGCTGGCCATGCTGTTGAAATTATATGAGATGCCATCATTTTCACTAACTCTATTTCTCAGTGAGGTGTGGAATGATATTGGCAGAGACGTTGAGAGAGTTATATATCTTATTAGCCTCACAAGAAACAATATTCAATAGGTAGTAGTGGTACAAAATGAGAAAACAGCACATTCAATAATAACTCATTTATTTTAAAAGTTTATTACTGTGTACAGAACATATTTCTTTCAGTGTGCATTCATTTGTGAATGTGAAAGATGGATCGGGAATGGAAAAAATAATTCAAAAGTTTGTGATGACTCAAGTCTGAGAACAAATGCTTGCAGGGAGCAGTGAATTAGATGGCTTTAAATGAAATTATAGATTACGTGTGATGTACAATTTCTGTGATACTTTGCAATTGCATCCAATGGGAAATATTCATAACATGCAATGATAGGTTAAAATATATGTCTGCACTACAGATCATACCCAGGATTATTATTTATGGAAAGATCTTTTGCAAATTTGCAATAAAAACTTAATTATGTGTCTTTTGCCCCTTAACTAAGTTATTCTACCGACCAAAGTCTACTGCACTAGATCACTTCAAATGTCCTTCTACCTACTCATTTGTCTTCCCTAACCTCTTTAAAGTTTTCAAACGTATAGGGTGTTCCCCTCAGATTCCCATATATTAAACTTTATGATTTTACCTGGTACCCAAGGATGTCTATAGCGAGTCAAGGAGAGCGTGGCCTCCTCGGGCTGAATCCAGCAGCTCTTCCCCATGCTTTCTTTGCATGCAGCAGTAATGCATGTGACCAGGATGACATCATCATATGTCCTTTAGCCGCCTAACATTAGCAAACTGTACACCAAGCACATCTCATGGAATCACAGCTGCCTCCATGGTGAAGAGTAGAAGTCCAGCAGATATGTGCATGGGTTACAGTTTGCTTATATTAAAAGGCTAAAGGACCTGTGATGATGTCACCCTGGTCACATGATATTGGACCATGCCCCCTACTCACTCTATAGATCTCTAGAAACCAAGCAAGTTTATAAATCTGATTTTATGTGGGTATGAGGGAAACAATTATTAGCTAAAAGAAGTTTGTAAGATATTTAGGGATCTATAGGGATCTTTCCCTACATACTGTATACCTGCAAAATACAAAAAATAAAAATATGTAGAAAGAAAAACTACCATATATACTCGTGTATAAACCGAGTTTTTCAGCATAAAAAATGTGCTGAAAAACCTCACCTCGGCTTATACACAAGTCAATTTTTTTTAAAACCATAATACTCACCCACTGGTGTCCCCGATGTACGTCGCAGCTTCCGGCAGCTCCCGATCTCCGTCGCGGCTCCCCATGACTCCT
Source organism: Engystomops pustulosus (assembly GCA_019512145.1). Lineage (NCBI taxonomy): Eukaryota > Metazoa > Chordata > Amphibia > Anura > Leptodactylidae > Engystomops > Engystomops pustulosus. The sequence goes on from CM033650.1 coordinate 38,026,912, forward strand.
CTTCTCTAGCCGGCAGAGTCGCGCCCATGCGATCTGCCGGCCGTAGCACACTATGATGAGGCGGTGGTGACGTCACATCGTAGTGTGTGACGGCCGGCAGATCGCATGGACGCGACTCTGCCGGCTAAAGAAGAGAGAATATAAAAGAGGAGACACGGGGAGCCGCTGGAAGCCGCAACGGGGATTGGTAGCCACAACGAAAATTGGGGACACCGGACGGTGAGTATTAAGTTTATTTTTTTTCTGTTTGGCAAACTGCGGGGGCTGGCTGTATACTACTGGGGGCTGGCTGTATAATACATGGGGGCTGGCTGTATACTACATGGGGGCAGGCTGTATACTACATGCGAGCAGGCTGTATACTACATGGGGGCAGGCTGTATACTACTGGGGGGCTTGCTGTATGCCACTGGGGGCTGGCTGTATACTACTGGGGGCTGGCTGTATACTACATGGGGGCAAGCTGTATCCTACCGGGGGCTGGCTTGCTATATACTACATGGGGGCTGGCTTGCTATATACTACATGGGGGCTGGCTTGCTATATACTACATGGGGGCTGGCTTGCTATATACTACA